>PVJL010004847.1:0-76003 GCA_004026885.1 Lyroderma lyra
AAGTGCCCTGCGACAGATGACTGGATAAAGAAGCTGTGGTACATATACACAATGGAATATTACTCAGCTGTAAGAAAAGATGAAATATTGCCATTTGCAACAAAATGGATGGACCTGGAGATCATCATGCTTAGTGAAATAAGCCAGACAGAAAAAACAAAGAACTGTATGACTTCACTCATATGTGGAATATAAAACTAAAGCAAAGAAAAAAGAAATGAACAAACAAACAAATAACCCATGAACACAATCAATAGTTTAATGTTTATTTGGGGATGAGTGGGTCAGGGAGGGGAGAAAGGGGAGGGGGTGGGAGAGGAGGGGGGGAGCTAAATATAAGGTGATGGAAAGAGAAGTCACATTAGGTGGTGAACTTATTATACAACAAGCTGACAATGCACTGTAGAATTGTATGCCTGAAACCTATGTAATCCTTGCTAATAGATGTCACCCCAATAAGTCTAACAATAAAACTGAATTAAAAAAATTGATGTAAAAGTATCGAAGATTTTAAGATCTTACTGTATGCTAAGTACTTTACTACTGCTTATTCCTATTCATGCAAAGACCATAAGGAGCACACCTGTAGTTGAATAGGATGGGTTTATTGGCTCCTTGTAATCAAGGAGAACATATACCACAAGGAACATGAGGCATCTCAGTAGGAAGATGTTAGAAGGATTTATTGTATGATTTGGGCTTGTGTTAGTTGACTTGGAGAGAATTTAAGGAAGTATAGGTTTTCTCTGGATGCTGTCATAAAGTGGAGGAAAATTCTATGATTGGATATCTTAATTTTTATCTCAAAGGCAGTTGGGCTAAAGCTGTACTTGGTAAAGAGGCAGCAGCAGTCACTCATTAGCCTAAAGAAGATGTTTGGTCATTTCTTTTGTGCTTGGGACAATGTTCTTGGATTTTTGTCTGTACTCAAGCATGATTATAGAATGATCTTGTGTCTTGAGCCACTGTGGTCACAGAGTGGCCTTCTCTGAGGTTGGAGTTCTGTGAAATTGTTTATGTTTCACCGATTACATCAGGGCCTGGCTGAGAGTGCTACGAGAGCTAGTGCTAGGTGAGTGTCCAGCTGCCAGGGGCTGCTTTCATCTCTGTCACTGTGCACTGGGAATCCAGAAATGAAAAAAGCAATTCCTGTCCTCAAAGAGCTCCCACAATGTGTACATGTAGTAATAGAAGTGTTAAAAGTAATCTCAACAAATTATTATTTAGCATGTATCCAAGTTTTATTTCAAATTTACTGCAAGGGTACTATATCGCCAAGAATATTTGTTGAAAGAATTCCTTCTGCTCAAGTGAGGTTTTTTTTTCTCTCAGTAGAAAGAAAATGTGTTTAGATAAGATTATTAGACCAGGTATTAAAAAGGGGTGTCTGTTAAAGACTATAGAAAAGTCTCATGGCTAGTTAAAAGTCACCACACTTTTAATATATATTGAACATGTGCAGTCTTTTTTTAGTAGATCAATTAGACCTAAATAAAACTGTTTTTAAAAAGTCACTACACCTCTAACTACAGGTATTCCCCACTTTTTGAAAGTTTGTGTTATGCCTCTTCACTTACATGAAAGACCTACTTTAGTAACTGTTTTTGCTAACTGAAAGAATTCCAAAGATTTTCACTCCTAAATTAATAGTAATTGCTTCTCCAATTTATACCATATTGGCTTACGAAAGGTTTCATAGGCACACTCTACTTTTGGATAGTGGGGGATACCTGCACTCGGTAAAGATAATTAGTTAGATCTACCCTAAAGCTGATGATAAATCTTTCAGGAAAGTCAAACTTTCCTCATATAGGAGTCCTATTTCATCATTCCAATAAGGACAGCCTTTAAGAAAATTTCGCTGCATGTTGAAGTTCAGTGTTAAGGCTTTAGTAATCAGCATAGGTATTTAAGCTGGGTACACTTAGATACATTTAACCACTGAGAATGAGGACTAAAAGACCACTGAAAGAACTTACACATTTCCATCTTGTTCTTTATTAGAAGTTGGAAGTATGGCACATCTTTGGCTCATGAGTTTTGACTAATTATCATTCTGAACAAGACACTTCTCAGAGCAAGTTTCATGTCCTTATTACGAAGACTATAGATCAGGGGATTAAAGAGAGGAGTCAGTACTGAATATACCAGTGTGAGAATCTTCTGCATCAAAGTTGAGATGCCATATGTAGGGCTCACATACATTACCATGACTGTCCCATAGAAAAGAGATACCACAGCTAAATGAGAACCACAGGTAGAAAAGGCCTTTCTCTGGGCAGTTGCAGAAGGGACCTGAAAAACAGCTCTGAGCAACAGGGTATAAGATAGGAGAATGTACGTAATAGTGAAAAAGAGGACAAGGGAGCTCTGAGTATAGAAAATAGATTCAGTAATGGGGGCTGGGGCACAGGACAGAGCCATCAGTGAGTCCATGTCACACAGGAAGTGATCAATGACATTGGGTCCACAGAAGGGGAGTTGGGAGATAAAGAAGATGGGGATTGGGTAGCCAAGGAATCCGGTAAGCCAGCAGAGAGACACCAGCATTCCACAGAGTTTCCCTGTCATGATGGTAGGATAGTGCAGTGGGCGGCAAATAGCCAGGTACCGGTCATAAGCCATTATTGTCAGGAAGAGACACTCAGTTGTGCCAAGGGAAAAGAAGAAATAGAACTGGAGGAAGCAGCCAGAAAATGAGATAGTCTTGGTTTTGGAGAGAATGTTGGCTAGCATGTTAGGAACCGTGGAGGAAACATACCAGATCTCAAGGAAGGCAAAATTTCCCAGTAGAAAGTACATGGGCGTGTGTAGTCGTGGGTCCCATCTCACTGCACAGATAATGGCTCCATTCCCCAGCAAGGTCAAGACATAAATCACCAAAAACAATGAGAAGAGGAAAATCTGCATCTCTGAGCAACCAGGGAATCCAAGGAGAACAAACTCAGTCACAATGTGTATTTTCGACCTGTTCATGGGTCTTAAATCTAAGAAGAAGAAAGACACGAGTATCACCCAAGTTGCTTTGCTTCCTCCATATCTCAAGGACTTTACTGAGAAGGGAACTTAAGCTCTACAGGAAATTGTAAGATAAAATTTACA
Source organism: Lyroderma lyra (assembly GCA_004026885.1). Taxonomy (NCBI): domain Eukaryota; kingdom Metazoa; phylum Chordata; class Mammalia; order Chiroptera; family Megadermatidae; genus Lyroderma; species Lyroderma lyra. The sequence goes on from PVJL010004847.1 coordinate 3,103, forward strand.
GGTGGGATCAGGTGGGAATAAATCTCACCTATTTTGAATTGATGGTAGTTCTAAATCTCAGTATTATTTTGCTAGAATCCAATGCAGCAAGAATTTTCCACACCAGTGGTATAACCAGACAAATTTCTTTCTTTTTTGCTTTGATACTTAAGAAGACATTTTTTGATTTCGTTTTGTTTTTCTAAAGTTGATTAAGGGTCTTCATGCACAATCTCATCCACTTTTTCTTATTCAGCTTACACTACTTAAAAAAAAGGACAACATACTCATGTATTTTGAGGGCAGCTGGTGTAAAGTTGGGTTAAACCTTTGGCAAACAAATAGAGTTGGTTGAATTACACATGGAGATAAAATTTACTCCAGGACACTGGCTTTTTAGAATAGTCTAATAAACTGAATTAATTGTCCTAGACATCACTACATTCAAGATTCAAGGCTGTTCTTAAATTTTCCTTTAAAAAATTTCTTTTAAAATATCTCTTTAACCAATTGAGTAACACCTAAAAAAAATGACAAAAAACTTGGCATATACACTTTGCTCTAAGGAATAAGTGAGAATATTTTTTGAATATCTATTTGCAAGTGTTTATTTCCATATTTTTTACATACACTATACAAAAACAAAGTATCTTAATTTTCATACTCAGATCCTACCTAGATAAAGTAGAGAAAATGGTGTTTTCAATGCAAAGGTTTAGGTCATTTAGTAAGTATGTTTGGGTGATAAAAACAAAGGGATCTGAAACCAAATGGGGTTTTATCTACAATTTTGTCTTGCAAAATTAATTTTGTTCTCTGAAAGAGAGCAGAGGACATTTTCAAGTATTTAGACAGGTACTTTTTATTAATAGTAGTATTTAAGAATTTATATTTAACAATTGAACAAAAATGTACAAATATTTCTATTTAAATAACAGAGTAATCTTGCAATTGATTAATATTAAAAACATTGATTAAAAGTTTTAAAAATTGGTACTTTTGAAACTGAGTTTTCTTGTTAAATTCAGATTTCTTGCCTTGTATATTGGAGGGCACCAGTCATAACTTTGTCAGTAATGGAGGATAAATTTGAAAGGCAAACAACAGAAAAGAAACCAAGATTTGTACTTTAATATCATTAGTCCTCTAGTGGTGGTTTTTGAAGAAGACTGAAAAGGAAGTTTGAGCATCCAAATTCTAAAGTTGTCCAGTTGTCCAATCAATGTTCAACTCAAAAGACGTTTGTTTACCACTCTATAGATGATTCCCAGGCTATTATTTATGAAGTATAAATATTTTCCCTGCTGTGGGTTAGAAACTAAATCCAGGATCACAGATTTGAACCACAAACAGATTTATGAGGTCTGTGCCTCCTGTCCTTTCTGAAAAAAGTGGACCGTGCCTGCTTAATGTAACAGTTCAGGACACTGCCCCTTATACACTGACAACTTCACACCTCATTTTGTCTTTTCCATCACCACACCCTCTAAGATTTATTAGAAGCAACATTATTTTTCTTGTAGCTTTTGGTGGAAATGTAGATAAGTAAGGAAATTATAAAAGGGTGATGAGCTTAATGGAAAACCAGAGTAATCAATTTTCATTTTAAGTATTGATAGAATAAATGGACTCCATCAAGTACTGCATAACTCCACACTCGAAAGCTTCCAAAATTCCTTGCTGGGAACAGTTAACATATTAGAATGGAATATCCACCAGTTTATGCTACATACATACTTGTGGGATTCATTAATCATTATATAAGCTGCAAGAAACCAACCAATCCACTCACCAGTCTATCCACCTCAAGAATAATAACTTGATAAGATAGCCTCCTTCCAAATGTTCCTCATATGGTATACTGTCTTCTCAGGCAGTCTGAGAGAAGAGCATCACCTGATAAAGGAAGATTGTTTTCAGAAAAGTTGTTCCTAATAATCATAAAATCATTGAATTGCAAAAAATGGTGCAGATGATTTATTCTAACTGTTCATTTTACGGAAAGGCTTCTCAGAGGCTGCGTGACTTTGCACCCAATGAATGTTAAGTGTCCTGTATTCACATGTGAAATGTTTACCTTCTACTCCTACAGAGGAACAACAATCAGATTTCTAAAGTAAAAGGCACTCTCTAGTGTATCACAACAGTGGTTGTAGTGTCGACAATTAGTTCATTTTCTCTTATGTACAGTGATAGATTTCCTGACTCAGCTTGGAGAGAGGGGTATGGTGCTGAACATAAAGGCATCTCCTCTTCATTGGCTTTGATGAGGAAAACTCTTGGTGAGGGCATCATACGTCGTTTATTGGATTTCCTTTGTTTGTGGAGGCTCGAGGGGCTTGTTTTCTAGGAGTTTGCTGAGACATTTAACGTGTGAAGCAGTGTTTATGTTTCTTCTCAGGGGATACTCTAAAACTCCACATGCCTCCCCAAGTGGTTTCAATGGCATCCTCAAGTTTCCCCCGGAGTAACTCCTCTTTCCAATCTTTGAGGCTCACCCACTAGATTAGCTCCCAGGGGTGGCTAGAGTTAAGAAAATAGAGAATTCAGGGGGAAATAGTGAGTAAATTTCAAGAGGCTTTTTATACAGAGTTTGCATTCCATTAGGGAGGATTCTTTGTGGAAATCAGTGAAATAAATGGAAGTTTTGCCCATGACTCTAATTCCCAAACTGACACGTTTGTGAACATTTCCTCTGTAGGAAATGCTACAACACAGCAAAACAGAAAATTATATTCTGTTGGCCACTTTAAAATTAAATCTAAACAAGGAATATTACTCAATCATAAAAGAGATGAAATACTGCCATTTGCAGCAACGTGGATGGATCTTGAGATCATCATGCTAAGCAAAATAAGTCAGGCAGAAAAATTCCAGAACCATATGACTTCACTCACATGTGGAATATAAAATTGAAAGCAACAAAGGGACAAGACAAACAAAGACGCAAAAACTCATGAACACAGACAATAGTTTAGTGATTACCAGAAGTAAGAGGGAAGAGAGAAGTAGAGGAGGGAGGGGTCAAATAAATGGTGATAGAAGAATGACTGACGCTGGGTGATGAACACACAATGCAACACATAAATGATGTATCACACAATTGGACACTTGAAACCTATATAATTTTACTAACCAATGTCATCCTGATACATCTAATAAAATAATTAAATCCATTGAATTTTCCTGGAGTCTTTCACTGCAATGGCCAGGTGGTTGGTACTAGATAAGAACTGCCTTGTGTGATCTGATCATGATGTGGAGTGACATTAACTGATGTGGAAGGAAACAGAAGATGGCAGAAGCCATTTAATTGAATAATCTAATCAAATTACCATTTTTCCACTTTCAAAGAGTGAGGTATTTGAAAGCAGTGCAAATGCGAGAAGAGATTTTTTAACCATTGGTCTTTTGTTTTCCTTCTTTAAAAAATGGGGTTTCTTCCTAGGGTCCTCTTAAACCACCTCTTTAAAATATGAATCCTAGGTTTTCTTAGGAGTGAAGTGACAGTGAGGATCAATGAGAAAATCTTCACTGGTGGTTACTGGGGCAGCTTGTAAGTGAACTTGATATTCAGTGATGCTCTATGCCATTTCCCCATTGGCTTCATTGTCAAATACTAGTTTACCATATATGGGTTTAGACACATAGACCAATTCTGTCCCATTGGTCTATGTGTCTATTTTTATGCCAGTACCATACTGTTTTGATTACTATAGATTTATAGTATAGTTTGAAATCAGGAAGTCTGATGTCTCCAGTTTTGTTCTTCTTTCTCAGGATTGCTTTGATTATTTGGAGTCTTTTGTGGTTTCATAGGAATTTTAGAGTTGTTTTTTCTATTTCTGTAAAAAATGCCATTAAAATTTTGATAGAAATTGCATTGAGTCTATTGATGGCTTTGAGAAGTATGGTTTTTTGTTGTTGTTTGTTCTTTTACAATATTACTAATAGTTTTTCCAACCCATGGGCATGAAATATCTTTTCATTTATTAATATCCTCTTCAATATCTTTCATTAAAATCCTATTGTTTTCAGTGTACAGATCTTTCACCTTCCTGGTTAAATTTATTTGTAAATATTTTATTATTTTTGAGGCTATTGTGAATGGGATTTAAAACAATTTATTTTAAAGATACTTCATAGTTAGTGTATATAAATACCAGTGATTTCTGTATGTTGATATTGTATCCTGCAACTTAACTAAATTTGTTGATAGTTCTAACAGTTTTTTTGGTTGCACCTTTAGAATTTCCTACATATATGATCACATCATCTGTACACAAAAACAATTTACCTTCTTCTTTTCTAATTTGATGCTTTTAATTTCTTCTTCTTGACTGATTGCTCTGGCTAGAACTTACAGTACTATGTTGACTAGAAATGGTGAGTGTGTACACTCTTGTTTCTGATCTTATAGGAAAAGCTTTTGACTTTTTACCATTGAGTATGATGTTAGCTATAGGATGATCATATATGGCCCTTATTATATTGAGGTATGTTTCTTCTATACCCAATTTAAAAGTTATACAACTCATCAAATTGTATAATATTATTTGAAATTAGACTCTGATTAAATAAATATTTTAAACCCTAGGTTTAAATTTAAATGAAAAAGAGATACAAATAATATAGCAAAAATAAAGTTAAAATAAATTCATAAAAATAACCCAAAATAAGGCAGAAAAAGAGGGAAAAAAAGAACTGAATAGATAGAAAAATAGAATGCAGTTAGCAAAATAGTAGATTTTAGTTCAACCATATCATAAATTAGATTAAACATAAATGGTCTAAAGAAACTAATTAAAAGACTGAGATTATAAATTGGGGAAGAAAGCAAGACACAATATGCTGTCTACAAAAATCCACTTTAAATAAAAATAATAGATAGATTAAAATACTAGAAAAAGAAAAACCACACAAGTATTAATCAAAAGAAAATTGAAGTAGCTCTATTAATATCAGTGTAGACTTTAGAATGAGAAACATTACCAGGAATAAGGAAGGACATTACATGATTCAAAAGGGGTCATTTCCCCAACTAGATATAACAATTCTATTTGATTCTTTTTTAAAGTTTCAATCTCTTTGATAAAGTGCTCCTTTTTTTCATTGATTTTATTTCTGAGTTCACTGAACTGCCTGAGTTTTCTTTTTCTTTTTTTTTTTTATTGGGGTGACATCTGTTAGCAAGGATTACATAGGTTTCAGGCATACAATTCTACAGTGCATTGTCAACTTGATGTATAATAAGTTTACCACCTAATGTGACTTCTCTTTCCATCACCTTATATTTAGCTTCCCCCTCCTCTCCCACCCCCTCCCCTTTCTCCCCTCCCTAACCCACTCGTCCCCAAATAAACATTAAACTATTGATTGTGTCCATGGGTTATGAGTTTTCTTGTATCTTGAGTTTTTCAGAACTTCAATCTTGAATTTTGTCAAGTAATATATTTCCATGTTCTTAAGTTTATTTTCTGAAGATTTAAATTTTTCTTTCTGAGTTGCCTTCTTACATTAGTTATTCATAGTATTTGATGGATTATTTCTCTGCCTAGACATTTACAGGAATCAAATCTGTTTTTTAAAAAGAGTGATATTTCTCTATTTAGCAGGTTAAGAAAAAGTCTTTCTTTTGTTTTCCAATAGGTGGTGCTGAAGTGCAACTTTTTAAAAATTTTATCTTGCATTTCTCTAGCTTCTTGGATCTCTGTGGTACAGCGGAAATGGCCCTGTGTTCCCTGTGTAGGTGGGCATCTTCTCTGAACCAGGTAGCCTTGGTCTCAGGACACCACCCCAGTGGGGGAATGTGATGGACCATAGGGTTCCAAGCCTGTGAAATCTCAGTGCTGTCCCCTGCAACCAGACACTACTAGAGGTATACCAGGTGTCCCAGCTGGAATCAGCCACAATGGGTAGGGGCAGGGTGGGCTGAGACAGGAAGCTTTGTTTATTTGTGGCTTTGTTCTCCCAATAATGGGGACTGCAGACTTCAGCTGCCTCACCTGTATATCTCCTCCTCTGTCACTGGGATTAGTGACAATGTGCCTGCCTTTCAGGGAGGAATGTGAAGCCTCTCCGTTTTGCAGGGGTGCAGATAGTGTGCTCTGTAACCCGACACTCACTGCTGAAACTTCTTTTGGGGTCCACTGCTAGCTCTGGGAGGGTGAGATGGGTAAGCAGGCTCTGTGGCTTCATTTTCTGTCTGACGATGGTGGCTGCTAGACCACAACTGCCTTACTTCTGTGTTCTGTCTCTGCACCAGTCCCTGGGTTCAACCACAGTATGTGCTTACCACTCTGGCAGGAATACTTATTTTACCTTTCTGCTCCTCAGGGCTGCAGAGAGTTCACATTGCAGCTTAATTGCTCTCCTCTCCTGAGACCACAGTGAGTTCTAGGCTGCTTTCATGGTACCATCTCTTGTTATCCATTCTATGGTTTTGGACAAATGTATAATGGCATAGTGTATGTCTGTCATTATAATAAGCATACAGAGTATTTTCATTGACCTAAAATTCCTCTGTCCTTTGCCTATTCTCTTATTTGCTCCTGAAGTATTAATGCTGTTTTTTTTTTCTGTGTCTCTATAATGGATTTATTACTGAGGGGAAAAAGTGGACTCTTATGGGCTATAACCCCACATGACAGCTCAGCAAATACAGAAGCAGCACAGCTGGCTGCCTACTTTCTCAAATTCAGGAACTACAGCAACTGGCAGGAGATGCCAACAGCCTTGCTGGAGGCCAGAGCTAGCTGAGGCCAATACCCACCATGTCCTAGCAAAGACCTAGAAGATGCAGAGTGACATCAGCATGCCAGTCTGGATGACTGCACCACTTCCAAGGGAGGGCGCCAAGGAGTCTGCCATTACAGAGGCTAGTTAAGCAAGTATTCCCATGAAGGCAGATGAATCTATGGGAGAAACATGGGTTTGCTTGAGGTATCAGGTATGACTACCCACATGAACTTAGTGTTTCCATCCTTAATCTTGCAATTTGAATACTTTTAAAGTTTCCATATTTCTCTGCCCCTAATATGCTCTTGAGGGGGACATGGCAAACCCTGGGCCTTAGAGTTGAGTCTTAAGAAACCCAGTGGAAGTGCCCTCGTGCTGGTGATTTTGTGCATATGCCCTTGTGCTGGTGATTTTGCATTTACAAGGGGAAACCCTCCAAAAGACTGGAATTATCTTCTGAGGGGTGGGCCCTTTGTGGTACAGGCTTCCCCCACTAAGTAAGAGTGTTCTAGGAACCCATTTGCATCAATGTACCAACTGTTGTGAGAGGCTGTGTTCAGCTTCAGTGAATTTTTTTGGAGATTCTTTCAACGCATTTGCCCATTTCATGATGGGTGATTTACATGAACAGTGTGCATTATGACAATGCATCTGACCATAGCACACTGAGTGTTCAGCAGTTTTTGACCAAAAAAATGTAATGACCTCCCCCATGCCCCACCCTTTCTATTCACTCAAACTTTCCCTGAGCAACTTTTTTATTGTTTCCCTGGATGAAGAAAGTCCTCAAAGGAAAATGTTTTGCCAATGTGGAATAGGTAAAATAAAAAATGGCAGAAGCACTAAAAGACATCAAAATTGACAAATTCAAAAACTGTTTTGAGCAGTGGAAAAGCATCTCCATAGGTGTATTGCATCAAATAGAGAGTATTTTGAAGGTGACTACAGTTTAAACTTTTGAATAAATTTTTAAATAAATTTGTATTTTGGGGTCTCCCCTAGTATTTGTGGGGATAGGGAAGATGAGAGCTCCCTAAACTGCTATTCCTTTATGTGGGTGGGCAGTGCTTCATTGGTTGCCTACTTAAAACATTTTTTATTCCTGGATTCTGGTGACTCACTATCTATGTAGAGACTCATACTTGGGGTTGCCTTACTTCATCAAGTATTACATTTGGGTGGAATCCCTTTGAAGATGGTCCAGATCAGTCACCTTCCATGAACTCTAACTAGGCAAAATGTGGGTACTGTACATTTGCTCTATTATGGGTCGGAATTCAGTTTGCTCCTGTTATAGCCCATTGCTCTCTGTTCTGCTCTCACAGCCAACTCTTCTATAGAGTTTACATTTTTTTTTCTAAGTATGAATCAGGGATAGTGCTGGTATCCTTCAAACTCCTAGGGAAAAGGTCAAGTCCTCTGAGTAGCTCTCTTGATGTAATACTTATTTTCCTTATGGGGATTACATTCTAGCAACTCAAGGTATTTTTACTCATGGCTTCAACCAAACTTCCAACCTCCCCTTGTACACTGTTGATGAGGATGATGCGCTAAGGATTGTGAGATTGGCTTTATAGTCTCTTAGTGTATCCAGCATTGATGAGTGAGGTTTCTGTCAAAAGTTCAGGGAAACAGGCATTTTTATCTGATATGTGTCCTTTTAATGAAGTGTTAGACTGCCATGTAAGCAAATAACCAATTTGAATGATATCTCTTAACAAATTTGTGTGAACAGATATTGCACATTGAAAAAGTCAAAACCTTCCTGGAAGTAAATATTGAGATTTTTAAGAATTATTTTTACTATGTGTCTCTTCCCACAGAAATACATTTATAAAACTAAAAACATACAAAAATGGTCAAATACATGATGAATTTTGCTTTGCACAAAAGGATGGTATGGTTATGAATAAAACCAAGTCAGTTGGGATGGAAAAAGAGGATTATTCTTCCACTTGCAGAAAGACAGTCATTGGGTTTCACAAAACCTATTCAAGAGGTTTGGATAATTCTCATTACACAAAAGACCCGATGGAGGGCTAATTTCATGTCCCTGTTGCGTAGGCTATAGATGAGGGGGTTTAAGACGGGTGTCACTACAGAGTATATCAGTGTGATAATCTTATGCATAGCAACTGAGTTGCCAGATGTTGGACTTACATACATCACCATTATGGTTCCATAGAACAGAGACACCACAACTAAGTGGGATCCACAGGTAGAGAAGGCCTTTTGCCGCCCAGCTGAAGAAGGGACCTGAAGCACAGTTCTGAGCACCAGGATATAGGATCCTAGTATGTACAACATGGTGAGAATGATAATAAGAGAGCTCACAGAATGGAATATATGTTCTATGCTGGGTGCAGGGGCACAGGACAATGCCATGAGGTCCACATCACACAGAAAGTGATCAATGATGTTAGGCCCACAAAAAGGTAGTTGAGAAATGAAGAAAATAGGAATTGAATGTCCAAGAAAACCAATGATCCAACAAAGAGACACCAGAATGACACAGAGCCGTCTAGTCATGATGGAGGGGTAGTGCAGTGGACGGCAGATGGCCAGGTACCGGTCATAAGCCATGACACAGAGGAAGAAACATTCAGCTGTGCCCAGGGAAAAGAAGAAATAAAATTGAGTGAAGCAACCAGAGAAGGATATGGTCTTGGTTTTGGAAAGAAAATTGAACAGCATGTTGGGGACAGTGCAGGTCACATACCAGATTTCTAGGAAGGAGAAGTTGGCCAGGAACACGTACATGGGGGTGTGGAGTCGGTTGTCCCACCTCACTGCACAAATGATGGCTATATTCCCAGTTAGAGTCAAGATGTAGACAAACAAGATCATTGTGAAAAGGATGATTTGCATTTTCCAGGGACCAGGAAAGCCCAACAAGACAAAGTGTGTCACAGTAGATATCCTTGATTTATTTATTGTCCCCAGACTGTGGAGAGAATATAGGTAGATAATGACTAGTCACTTTACTGCTGAGGCATTTGAAACTTTACATATAACAGAGAGTTTGATTCATGCAGGCAAATATATTGAATATTTTAAAACAAGTGATGAATAAATCCTGCCCTAAAATGAATGAGCCCTTTGACTCTGGTTATTTGTAAATGTACAGTTCCAGGTTGCTTGACTTTTTGGTCAATGGACAAAATTAGCTAAATCTCATCTTCCTTTGATATAAAGCAATCTTGAAATACAAGCAAAAATGGTTTGTCTTATGTCTAAATTTTTCAGTGAAAGCTGTTCATATAAATCAATAAGTGCTATTTAATTCAAACTATGAGGAAGTATATGAGTATGCTATCACTTAAAAACAGATTTGAATCTGACTCTTTTTACAGATATAAATGATATGAGCTTTGGCACTATTTCAGCTTGTCCCCCCTCACCCCCAAGCTATTTTCATTAGGAGAATTTAATTTCTATCATTTTTTCAAAATATTAGAAGAATATTAACAAGGATATTCAGATAGCAAATTCTTTATATATCTTTCTATGTACCATTTAAAGACATTTACATTACACTATAGCTCCCTTACAATTTGGCATTTAATCCCTTGTTTTTAGTGATAAAAGTCATCATTAGTCACTTCATGATGATTAATTTCACAAGGTGATTTATCATGATTCATATACATTTAAAACATATGTCATTAAAGATAAATATAACATATGAGATGTTTTGGAGAAGACAGTTAAAATCACGAAGAGATTCTCTTCTAAAGCTCTCTTTACTGGTGCCTCAAATTTTCCCTAAAATTCACTATTTGGAAGTTTTTTACTTTAGCTTATTTAAAAAACAGCCCTCAGTTTTCTAAATAAAATAGGGAACCAAAAATGTTTCAAAAATAATTATTCACCCATATTCCAAAATGTTCTCTTATTCCCTTTAAAACACCATCACCAAGAAAGATGTCTTTTAAATAATCAAATACAACTCAGAGAAAATGACACAATGATAGTTTTAACATGTTGGAATCTCCAGAAAAATTTTATCAACATACATTTAAGTTTTGACTGATAAGAGGAGATTTTTTTTCTTAAAAATTAATTTTGATAGAAGTAGTGGAAATAGAATATTTACAGTACTCACAGAACACAATCAAATAGGAAAAAAAAACCCCTTTTATTCATGAGGTTATGCTAAATAAGATAAATATATTTATAATGATGCAGATGTTGTGGACTCATTAAATTATTAACACCTCAAGTGAACTATGAACTGACTTTTCTAGAAGCAAACATAACCTTCCTATTGAGCTGCTTATATCAAAGCAGGTTTGTTTTGTGGACAAGAAACCAAAAAGAGAAGGAAACTGAAAGATGAGTACAAGTTCTTTTAAACCAGAATGATTATGAATAGCTAAACTAACCTGCTTTAATGATCATTTTGGTGAGACATCATGAAAAAATCATTCCCTGCTGTGAGAACACTGTGCTTTTTATTTTTTTTATTTTTTTTATTTTTTTTTTTTTTGGGAAGTAATTTTTTTTTTTTTTTTTTTTTTTTTTTTTTTTTTTTTTTTTTTTTTTTTTTTTTTTTTTTTTTTTTTTTTTTTTTTTTTTAACACTGTGCTTTTTAAACAAGAGACCTTTCCTCAACAAAACAAAGCAGTGACACAGAGAGAAGTCACTTACTCTGGAACACCAACAACAATTGACTTAAACTCAGATCACAGACTTTGACTCAAAATCAAAACACAGAAGACTTAGCTCCAGGTATTTGAACTGTAGACTACTCTATTTTACTGTAAAAAACAAACAAACAAACAAACAAAATCCTCACAGAAAAAACTAGGTAGGGAAGGCATGGTAAACAAATTCCACAGATGATTTCCAAAATAATAGTAAGATTCATTTTCTAATATATTCAGCCCTATGTGACACAGTCCTTTTTTTTTTTTTTTTTTTTTTTTTTTTTTTTTTTTTTTTTTTTTTTTTTTTTTTTTTTTTTTTTTTTTTAGCTATGCTTTCTTCTATGCAATTTATTGTTTCAGGTCTTATATTTAGGTCTTTGATGCATTTTGAGTTAATTTTGTTATATGGTGACAGAGAGCAGTCTAGTTTCACTCTTTTGCATGTGGCTTTCCAGTTTTTCTAGCACCACAAGGCCATATTACCTAAAGCAATATACAAATTTAATGCAATACCCATCAAAATCCCAATAGTACTTTGTAGAAATAGAACAAAACCCCATCAAATTTATGTGGAATCACAAAAACCCTCAAATAGCCAGAGCAATCCTAAGAAGGAAGAACAAGCCCGGGGTTTCGCACTCTCTGACTTGATACTACGAAGCGACCATAATCAAAACAGCAGAAAAAACAGACACAGAGACCAATGGAACAGAATTGAGAACTCAGAAATACACCGCCTCCCCGCCTCTTTAATGCCACCTCTCCTGAAGGTGCAAATGAGTAAGGGAATGAATGAAGAAGAGACACCTGAAAAAGGAGCCCCCTCTCTCCCTCAGAAACCCCTTATTTTCTCTTGATTCCAGTCCTGGTGGATAGAGCAAGTTCCATACTGTTTTACTGAAAATATCTATGATAGTCATACTATTCCTGGTGCCTGAGCCACTTTCTGAGAAGGGGAAGACCTGTGCATGGCTTTGGCAACATTTAGTGCATTTATTTTGGAGAGTGTGAGTTCTATGGTGATCTAAATACTCTGAGAGACTTTTGTTGTTGTTGTTGATGATGACCTGAAAGAGAAATCAACATTTTTGATATTCAGTCTCTTGAGCTTATGGGAAGAACAAAAGTATAGGGGAACAGGCCCACCTGGGGTGTATAATTGCAGCAATGCTCATCAGAGAAGATGCCTCCTATGGACCATTAAGCTTCATTGGGAGGTCATGAAGATTCTCTATCACTGGCTTTAATGTGGAAGCCCTGTGTGAGAGCTTCACTCATGGCTTATTTCACTTCCCTTGCACTGTAAGATTCTAGTGGCCTATTTCCCACAGGGTGTGTTAAAACTATGTGCTAGTCTTAATTTATGTGTCATTTTAACCAATGTTGAGAATTCTGAGGTAACTCTTCAATTGATCCTATAACTATGCATGCTTCCCCTAAGGACCTTCTTTCTTCGTGCTTGGATGTTTCATTAATATTTTTGACAAATTGGCCCATGGGGATTATTAAAAATCTGCTACATTGACTCTGGGGGGACCCCTTGGTCTCTGCAAGCTGTGTTTCTCAAACAGGATATGTAATTTTGTGCCATAGGATACACAAAGCTCCAAATTACGTGCCTTGCTGAAGGACAATTTTACTCAGAGAAGATAATTATGTATTATATCAAATATGTATGTACTGTGGAGCATAAAGTAGAGTTTGTGACAATATTTTAGATACAGCTTTGAATTTCAAAGTAACAGTGTCCCCAAATGCCCCCATGTTTTCTTGCCACTATTGCCAAGCATGCTTTGGTGGTAGAAAGTTTTGAGAAACACTGCTCTAGAGTATTTCCTCACCAAGCACCAGTAGGCCTATCTTCCCGGCACACCCAATTTCATTCTCAGTATGGCTGTAGCTATAATAAAGGGTATACTCTCGTTTTTAAGTAGGTTAGCCTCTCAGCTGATGGCTTCCCTGTTTCAGCATGGAGTTTGGGCACAAAAATTTGTTCTTGGTATAATTTCTATGAGTTCCCATTCGACTGCAACTTTACCCAACAGTTTTCTGAGAGACATAAAAATATGTCTAGGATATTGTTAGTCCATATTACAAGTAGTATTGGGGTTGTCACAATTGATTTGGTGGGGGGTGGAGGAAGCAATATGAGTAAAGAGGCCTAACTGGGAGAAAATGCGTTTAAGGTAAAATAACAAGATTGATCATTGTGACGTGCAGGTCTTAGATGGTGGATCAGTAGGAGAGAGGCTTGCATGGAGCAGTCTATTGAGTGAAGACTTTGAATGGCAGGAAGAAGACTTAATCTCTAAGTGATAAATGTAATTCTTTTTGTGGCCCCTTGAACCATTGTCTTAAGAATATGTATTTTCTGAATTTAGAAGATTGTACCCTTTCTTGAAAGACTCCAGGTACACATGCATTTCATTTCTTCCACCAGCTAGCATTAAACCAGGAAAGATACATCACCGTATAATTACTCAGTGAGTCATGCATGTTGAAAATGTTTTATTGAGCATTTATCATCAATAAGCTGAACTTGAACTGCTATAGAACTGTGAAAAATAAGTCTCTCTATATAGGTGTGAGCCAGAACATGATTTACTGAAGTCATTTTCTATTTTTGTTATAAATAAGGTCAGAAATGATATATTTTCCTTTTCTTTCAAAGATGTCTCAGTTTTGGCTAATTCTTAATCCCAGGACTTTCTTTAGGGCATCTTTCATGTCTTTGTTTCGGAGACTATAGATAAGGGGATTTAAGAGTGGAGTCACTGCAGAGTATACCAAAGTGATAACCTTCTGCACTCCTGCTGAGTTCCCTGATGTTGGGCTCACATACATCACCATAAGGGTTCCATAGAATAGGGACACCACTATTAGGTGGGACCCACAAGTGGAGAAAGCTTTAGTTCTACCAGCACCAGAAGGAACACAGAGCACAGCTCTGAGTACCAGAGTGTAAGATCCCAAGATGGAAAGGAAGGGCCCAAAAATGATTAATGAATTGAAGGTGTAGCAGATAAGTTCAGTGGAGGGAGCAGGGACGCAGGCCAGTGCAAACAATGGGCCTGGGTCACACACAACGTGGTCAATGATGTTGGGTCCACAGAAGGAAAGTTGGGAGATAAGGACAATGGGTATTGGATAGCAGAGAAATCCACTCACCCAGCAAAAACAGACTAGAATCACACAGAATTTCCCAGTCATGATGGAGGGGTAATGTAGTGGGCGACAGATGGCCAGGTACCTATCATAAGCCATAACTGATAAGAAGAAACACTCTGTTGTGCCCAGTGAAAAAAAGAAATAGAATTGGAGGAAGCAGCCAGTGAAGGAGATGGTCTTGGTTTTAGAGAGGATGTTGGCCAGCATGTTTGGAACCGTCGAGGAAACATACCAGATCTCAAGGAAGGCAAAGTTTCCCAAGAAGAAGTACATAGGTGAGTGAAGTTGTCTGTCCCATTTCACTGCACAGACAATAGCCCCATTCCCCAGCAGAGTCAGGAGATAGACTATCAGGATTAGCGAGAAGAAGAAGTTCTGCATCTCCCTTGGACCAGGAAAACCCAGCAGGACAAACTCAGTCACAAAATGCATTGTTGTATTCTGGGATCTCAAAGCTGTTAGAGAAACAAAAGTAATCAGGAAGTGAATAATAATGAACATTTGTAGGCTTTACTAACAGACTGCTTAAAATTGTGCAAAGTATTTTTATGAACATCACATTTTGTCTTAAGATGCCTTTGAGCTGTAAGGAGGTGTGGTTTATCTTCGCTTTTACAGATAATGATACTGAAATTCAGAGAGATTTAAGATGTTTACGTAAGTGTGCAAAGCCAGTAACTCTAGATACACGCCGGTTCATTTGAAGATTGGTTTGGACAAAGTTCATTTCATTTCAAACATTTCTCTAACTCTGAGTCTCAGTACTGTTTTGTCTTTCATGTTAAAAATCATTACCCGCCTTCAATATCCTACATACTCATACAAGTATAGACTTTGGATACATCCTTTTACTTTGAAACAAAATTGAGTATAAATCTGAAGCAAACAAAGCTATAAAATTGCCTCCTTGCTTAGAATTTCATATGCAGAAGTCCAATAAAAAGCAAATAAGAATGAGACTGTGGGTAGGATTTTGAGCCTCCTTGTTTTTGCTGCTCTCTGGGAGGTGCTGCAGAATGCTCAGGACTCTGTTTCTAAAACCATCTGTCTAGCTCCCTCTAGAGCACATGCTGTTAGGTGGCATCTGGATTTGCTGATCAGTTCAGCCCATTCGCTTGTTAAGGAGCTGTGGTTCTCTCAGAGTACTTTTTTTCTCCTTAAGATTTTATTAAGATACAGCTAACATATAATATTATATCACTTTCAGGTGTACACTATAGTTATTCAAAATTTATATACCTAAGAGAAGTGATAATCATGATGAGTCCAGCAACCATCTGACACTGTGCAACATTATTACAAATATTATTGACTATATTCCTCATGCTGTACATTACACAGCCCCATGACATATTTGTTTTATATCTGAAATTTCAACCTCTTATTACTCCTTAACTTTCTTCCTTCTTTTTAATTATACTTGTCACTCAATATTGTTTTATATTAATTTCAGGTATATAAGAATGGTTAGACATTTATCTAATTTAAGAAGTGATCACCTTCATAAGTATAGTATCCACCTGGCATGATATGTAGTTCTTACCATATTAGTGACTATTTTCTTTATGCTTTACTTTACATCCCCATGACTCTTTTGTAACTACCAATTTGTATTTCTTAATCCTGTCACCTTTTCAGATGGAGAAAGACAGATGCAATGTGATTTTGCTTATATGAGGACTCTAAAGAACAAAATAAACAAACAGAACAGAAACAAACTCATAGATACAGAGAATATTTTGATGGGTGCCAGATGGGAGTGGCGTTAGGAGAGTGGGTGAAAAATGGAAGGGCTATAACATAAGAAATACAGTTAAAATATTTCTTTATGATGAGAAAAATCTATCTCCTTTATGATTTATACACACTGATCCTGGACTTCCCTTTGCTGAAGCTACACAAAGTAAATCTAATTCCTCTTCCATTATGGTGATGGTGAGGAGCTGAAATAAGTGATGCTAGTTCTATGTCCCCTATACATGATTTCTTTTGGAGGCCATTATTTTCTGTGGCTTCTTTTCTCTGAAGCTGAACTATTCTACATCATGGCTGGACCCTTCAGGTACTTTGTGGCTGGGTATATCCATTTTTCTAGTAATGTAAAACCACATACCTCCATTTTTGCTGGGTATTAAGCCCTACACACTATAATTTGTCTATTCATCACCTTGCTTTTACCTAAATTAAATAACAGATAGAGGGGTCGCCTTAGGATGCCAAAACCAGAAATATTTTTCTCATCTTGTTTGAATTAGGAGTCGAGACATAACTATATCAACTTGGATATTTTGCCAGCAACCTTCCTAAAACTATTGGTCCAGGCTTATTTCTAAAGTTTTCTTATATCTTAAAATTTCCTGTTTAAGTTCAAGATATTTGGCTGGATGGGCCACCCTTAATATTTTAAATATAGTAATATATTGACTACAAAAGTAGGGTAATTGACCATATTATTTATTAAAGTCACTGTTAAGGTACTCACAAAATTGCATCCTTATGCATTTGTACAGTCTTCAGAGGGCAAGAGGAGTGCTTCTCAGTATTTGATCAAACCTTGAGCAAACCCAGAGAATAAATGTTTTATTGCCAAGGTAACTTTGGATATTTGTATTGATTAACAATATTTTTTAGAATGATTCAAAAGACTCTCTGTAATAAATATGATTTTTATGAAAACCTAAAATTTATCCAAGCAACTTAGGTTAATGGGCTATATAGTTATGATGACCATAAATATTAACATTTCTAGTAGAGTTGAAATTTCAAATTTCTTCCTATAACTATACCTATATTTGCCAGACCACATGCTGTCATTTTTGGTTGGAAAATACAGTTACTGGATTTGCAAAAAAAAACAGTTGAATGCTGAATTTAAATTGTAGCACATTTTCCACTTACTTATTCATTTAGGCATTTAACAAATGTTTTTCACTATAAATATTCCTAATAGTGTGCTAAGTTCTTGGGTACAATGATAAACATGAAAAATAAAATTTCTACCCTTTTGGATCCTATGGTTTATAAAAGCAAATCAAGACTGCTGTACAGTCATGTCTGTGTGTGACTGGGGCTTCCTTGAACTATGTGTTTCACAGCATGCCCAACTATGTGCTGCAGGTCTGAAAAAAGATATTTATGACAGTTAGGAATAACTTGGATAAATTTATGTAGTGATGGTAGTAGACTAATAGTAAACTTTACTTGACATAAATAAGGTATTTTGGGCTTTTCAAGACAGTAGGCAGACACACGAGGCATGAATTGACTTTACTCACAAGGCAGGAAGTTCTTGGCACCAAGTAGAAAAATATAACTCCAATTCATACTTTTTTGACCTGGAACCAGACCTCATACATTTAACTCCCACCTGGCCATTTCACTTCATAATGTCCAAAACCTCTTGACATTTGTGCTGCAGTGATACATTAGTTAGTGGTGGAATACAGGATCAGAGAAAGATGGATAAATGACCTTCACAGATGATCTGAGATCTCACTGCCTCCATTTCTACTGCCTCCCCCTCCAAAGTGTATCTATTAGTAGCTCAAGTGGTGATTTAAATCCACTTTTTTCATCTTTACATTCACCTCAAATGATACAACACACGAGCAGTTGGAGAGAAGAGGAGAAACAGGAGCTTGGATAATCCATTCTGTCCGAACCGACTAGGAAGCCCATTCCTCCTCCATAACCCCAGCCACTTGCTGGGGATTTAAGCCACATGCCCAAGGAAAAGCGCTTGTTAAATGATAAGTGCAGGGATTCTTCTTCCTTTAAATATTTGTGTTTTTAAGGTTCATCTATAGATGAATCCAAAGGACAAGAGCATCTGCTGGTCTCCTTGTTTCTCACTTTCTATTTGCCACTTGTCGACAACTCTGAAAACATAAGAACAGCCTTCATTTAATTGCTCTTGCTGAGGGATATTTATCAACCAAAACTTGACTGACCAATATTAGAAACAAAGTGGTAGAAGACTCAGGCTACATTCTAACTGAGGAAATTCGGTGCCCCTGCCCTGCAAATATCCAAGGCATTTAGCTCCAATTTTCTAAGTAACTTGTAGAGTGGGAACCCTGTGATATCAGAGTGAGCCCTTGGTGTGAATATACCACCCCATGCACTTCTCAG
Source organism: Lyroderma lyra (assembly GCA_004026885.1). Classification (NCBI taxonomy): domain Eukaryota; kingdom Metazoa; phylum Chordata; class Mammalia; order Chiroptera; family Megadermatidae; genus Lyroderma; species Lyroderma lyra. Next base: position 21,768 of record PVJL010004847.1, read on the forward strand.
CCGTGTGTTGGGAGAACTGCAGGACCTAATGTGTGCTTCCTGCAAAGAACAAAGAAACAAAGAATGAACAGATTTACCAAAGAACCTGATTCTCTTAGCGTCTGACCACAGTGGGGTTGCAGGCAGAGTGATGCACTGATGCAGGCCGACTTTGCTTACACGCCTGATGGTGTTTCTGGCTCCAAGAGGAAGATGTGAGAGAAGCTCTAGCCATAAGACCATTCTTCTTCCTCAATCAGAAATCTCATTCATGGATGGAGAGCAGTATTGGTGGCTCCAGAGAATTGCTTCCTTTAGTATTCTGAACGAAGTAAAAATGTTTTCATGTCAGTGAGTAAGAGGTTTAAGTCTCTCCTGAATGGGATTTGTAGTTCCCCAGTGTGCTCATGGGGAGGTACCTAGTTCCCTGTGCATATATCTATTGCTACCTATTTTACTTTATATTTCCCCTTGAGGTTTGATTAGTGAGAAACAAAAGTCAGAATAAAAATTCAAAAGAAACTGGGAAAATTTTTTCTTTGTGGAGATGCCCTTCCTCTAAGGAACTGATCTACCTGGGGGGGTGGGGGTGGGTGGGTGGAATGAGGTGCAGAAGAGGAGGTGGTGGGACAGGGTAATGGGCAAGGAGAGAAAGAGAAAGAATATGTGTGCATGTAAATGTGTGAGTGTGTGTGTTTGTGTGATCTCTCCAAAATAGACCTGTTTGATTCTTGGTACCAAACCTGTAAGCACTTAAATTAAAAAAAAACAAAACTGTTTGTCTATACATAGTTTACTTAGTTTTGATATATTCAACATGATGTAAAGAATCTCTTTTTTCAATTATTAAGTGTAACTTGAACACATTTGCTTGAAAAAATTTAGTTTTCTGTAGGAGTAGATTTGTAATGTTGTTGACAATGAAAGTTTAGCACTGTAAATGGCTCAGAGGTGGGAAGTATGAATTCTTTTATTGATAGCAAGGGAGGTTGAACAAACAAGATAAGGCACAGAACCTGAGGGGAGATGAATTTAGTCATAGCTAGAGCTTAAATAGAGAACCCTACTGAGTTTTGGAGTGAGGTGGTGTAAGGACAGAGCAGGTTTTCAGAAGTGTAGTCATACTAGCTGTATTAGCATCACCTGAGAACTTGTTAAAATGCAAGTTCTCAGGACCAGTCCCAACCCACTGAGTCAGAAACTGAGTGTGGGACCCAGAAATATGTTTTAAAAAACTTTCTGTGTGTATTTGATGCTTGCTGAAATTTGAGAACCATTATGTAGATGATAAGAACATTAGAGTTTGGGTTAAGCATGGATATGTTTAAAATAGATTCTAAGTTTGGGAGGATTTCAGTAGGATCAAGAATTAATAGAGCGTGGTTTGGAGAGAGGGTTAAGAAGGATTCTAGTAGGAATAACTGGCACTTGAAGCTTAGATAGGCAGAGAAATGGTGGAGATTACTCAGGCATCATATGAAAGGGAGTGACCTGGGACAAAAAGGGGGCACTGGGTGGGGACAGAGTCAAAACTAAAGAGAAGGCAGCAGGGTGATAGAAAACTGGGACACAAAAAATCTAGGTCCTCGCTTGAGTGTTTTCAATTAGCACTAAGAACTTGATGAGCTCATTTCTTTAAAAATAGATACATGCGTACCTTCCTTGTATACCCTATAGGGCTGAGAATGAAATAACAGATATGGAACTATTTTATAAATGTCTATATAATTACAATATGATTAAGTGTGGTTTAAGAATCTCAGGAGTAGATGCCTTACTTTCAATTATCTCTTAACATTGTCATGAAAGCATCATTGTGAAAATAGAATTTCCTTTTGTAGGGTCTAGGGAGACTTTCCCTTGTGCTTGGGAAAATGAGCTCCCTGGGTTTCCCCCTCCCCAAATATATATCCTCAAGGACAGGTTACAGCTACAAATTCCTTTAAAAAGAAACAATTTTTTTAATTTGACAACTAGAAATAAGAGTTTTAAAAATGACCATGCCATTCTCTAGGCTATTGTCAATGAAACTACCATGGGGACGACCCTTTTATAATGTAACTGGAATTATGTTACTCTTCAGATCAAAGCTCTCTAAAGCCTTCCCATCTCATGAGGAATTAAAAGTTCTTACTACGGCCTACAAGGTCCTGCACAATTTGGCCCTCTGTCCATTCTCTTTGACTTCATTTCCAATACTTTCCCCCTTACCTCTCCACTCCAGCCAATCCAACCTCCTTGCTGTTAATTGAACACAATCCTGTCTTAGGATCTTGTAGAGAATGTGTTTCCCTCTGCCTGGAATACTCTCCCCTCAGGTGTTTACATGGCCCATTCCATCATGTCCTTCAAGCTTGTGCTTAAGTGTTGCCTTCTCACTGTGGCCTTCCCTGATCATCCTATCTAAAATCAGGCCTTTCCATGGCAGCATTGTTCACAGTGGCCAAATTGTAGAGGCAGCCTGGGTGTCTGTCAAGGACTAAGTGGATAAATAGTAGGTGGTACATATATACATGGGATATTGCTTGTCCAGGGGCTGAAATGTTTTGTTTTGTTTTTTTTCCATCTGCAGCAGCATGGATGGAACCTGGAGGGTTTTGTGCTGAGTGGAGTTCAGTCAGACAGAGAAAGACAGATGAAATGTGATTTTGCTTATATTTGGAATCTAGAGAACAAAATAAATAAACAAACAAAGAAGAAACAAACTCATAGATACAGAGAACATTTTGATGATTGCCAGATGGGAGGGGGGTTAAGGGGATGAGTTAAAAAGGGAAAGAAATTAAGAAGTACAAATTGGTTGTTACAAAATAGTCATAAGGAATATAGTCAACAATATTGTAACATGTATGGAGTCAAATGGGTACTAGACTAGTCAGGGAATCACTTCTTAAATTATATATATGTCTAACCACTACGCTTTACACCTGAAATTAATATAAAATAATTTTGATCGTCAACTTTAATTGAAAAATTAAAGAAGGGGAGAAAAGGTAAAGGGGAATGAGAAGTTCAAATTTTCATGGGGATATAATGTACAGCATAGGAAATATAGTCAATAATAATATTATGATAGAATGGTACAGTGTCACATGGTGACTAGACTTACTATGGTGATCACTTCTTTAGGTATATAAATGTTAAATAACTACCGTGTACACCTGAAACTAGTATAATATTGTATATTAGCTACATTGTAATAAAGACCTTTAAAAATTAAAACAAAACAAAGCAAAACAAAAAAATAAAAAATAAATAAAATTTCAGCCCTTTCTCTCACATTTTCTGTCCTCTTCCCCCTTTTTCCATAGCACTTAGCATTTTCTGACATGCTATATATTTTACTTATTATTTCTTATCTGTTCCCTACTAGAAAGTAAACTCCACGTGGATAGCGAGCGGTTTTTGACCATTTTTTGTCATAATGTATCTCTAGTATCTAAAAGAGAGCTCGGAACATAGTATGCTCAATAAATTATGGTTGAAAGAATTATTACTATTTTATCTGATGTTAAAGCATGTATCATTTATATAAGCATGAAAATGTCAATTTATCCCTAATCTGGAATACTCTGAACAATGAAGGACTAATGGGATAAGAAAGTTTTTCTGTTACTAAATCTTTTAGGTATATATCTGTCAGACATTTAAATTAGGTTATCTATTCATTTTAAAAATATTGGACTGTCTTAAGAAATGCCTTGAGTACACCAATAATGATTCACCTGGGGTAACTGCTCTTGTTTTACATTCTACACCAACCCCCGACAATTAAAACTAAAACAGTGTGAAATAGCACCGATATAATGCCCTCATGTCATTATATACTAGAGCAGTGGTCCCTAACCTTTTTCTATTTGTGTACCTCTTTTAAACCCATTTCTATAAATTGTACCTCTTGTTTTTAAAACAGCTGTTTTTAAATACTGACACTTATTCAGTGTATATCTAAATGTAAAATAGTGGAAGTAAAGTAATAATTTAGGAAAGAAAAATTACACTAAAAGTACGTGCCACAGATTTAATTTTACAATATTCATAACACAGTTAAATATTGATAATGATGATCAAGTGCCGCGACCTGCGCGGGCGAACAGGTGAACCGGAGGGGAGGCGATGGGGAATGAAGAAAAAACACACAGACACAGACACAGACAGAAAAGCTGGGACCGGGTGGTTCTCTGCGCTCTGATGGAGACACAGAGACTCCGCCTGGCAGGGCGGGCAAAACAAGTGAGATCATAGGGGTAAATCAGCAAAGCAAGACTGGAAAGTACATCCTAACTGGGACAAATAGTTACAGACACCTGCATTTAATCAATATTTTGGTACATGTTGCTAAGGCATTACTGATTATATTATTATTATTCTCTTCAAGGCAGGCAGGCTATAAGTTATGTCTTGAATCATATCCAGAGACCAAACAACCTTGCTCACAATGTCGTATTTTTCCACCCAAGCCAGAAACCACACTCCGAGCATTGTCCTTGGGCACTCAGCTCTGGGCTGCCTTGCAAAACCCTTGAACTGTGGACTCCAAGCACACGGGTGGCCTTGCTAAAGCCTGTTTACTCAAAGGACCTGGCTTCTCGCTCACGCGCTCCCTACAATCAAGTATTTAATAAACTTTTAGTTTATTATTAATAATATTTATTTGTGTTATCTAAAAAGTCTATAATAATTGTTATGCAGATCACTAGACAATTGAAACATTGTTAATGAGATAATTGACCGTGCTTTGATGCACTTAGTTTTCTGAAATCAGGCTCAAAAGATACAAGATACAGTCTTAAATCCAGACTTGCATTAAGCTTGTTGTGGTGTAAGAAGAAAAGGCTCTCTCCCCTAGTTCAGTATTAGTAAATGGCAAAAATTATTTGAATGCCTTCTCACTGAGCTGTTCATATTCCTAACATCTACCCAGAAGGTAATAAGACACTTTCTTTTAAAATCAGAATTTAAAGAAGAATTTGTTGAAAGTTCAATTAACTGCTTCTTTTCATTGATTGAGAGTTTAGCTTCTTTGAAAATTTCTTTATTGAAGACATCTGCAATCCAGTTGTTTTCTTTTCCACATTGAGGGAAGTACTTACAAAAGGACACTTTAAGACCTTCCAAGTGACTTATAATATTCTCTTTCATGTTTTCGAGTAGGTGCAAGTCATTTTCAGATAAGAAGTTGTGCAGAGTTTCAAAAACTTCAGGCTGACCTCTTTCAATACACGCTTTCCAAAGTTCAGTTTTTAAATCATTAACTCAATTTTGTCTATTACTTTGAATATAGTGATTGAGCATTTTGAAGTCCAAAATTGAGTTTATCTCTAGGAAAATATTTGATAAATATGTAAGACATTGAAGTTAATCACTGTCCTGTAACTCTGGAACAAGAGGGAAATGATGGTCTTCAAAAAACACCTGGATTTCATGTCTAAGTTCAAACATCTTTGTAAGTACTTTGCCATGAGATAGCCACCTTACCTCTGTATGCAAAAGTAACATGCTGTGAACATGACTCATTTCCTCACACAGTGCTTTAAACAATCTGGAGTTTTGTGGTTGTGACTTAATAAAATTTACAACTTTTACAGCATCATTAAGAACATCTTTTAGTTCACTAGAAAGAGGCTTGGATGTAAGACTTTGTCTATGAATGCAGCAGTGACTCCATGGTACATGGGGAGCTATTTCTTTAATTCAGCCATGTAGGCCTATAAAACAACATGACATAGGCTTGTCTCCATCTGTGCATACACCACAACAATTGGACCAACTAATGTCCTTTTAATGAAATAACCATTGATTGCATTAAAAATATCTTTGCCTGTGGTAGACTCTGTCAAGGGGTAACAAAGCAACAAGTTTTCCTCAATTTTATTTCCTACCAACTACCTCACAATGATGGGAAAAAATAGATAAATCAACAGCATCTACACTTTCATCGACCTGGGTGAAAAAGAATTTACTTTTTCTAATTCTGTATCAACATCGTCAGCATCAACATCGTCAGACATTTCCTGAATTCATTGAGACATTATATTGTTTGAAAAAGAGTATTGAATTTGTAGGCATGTTCTTCCCCAAACATACAAGAACTGGTGTCCTTAATACAAGGAGAAATTAAATCTTCAGCTATGCTGTGGTTTTTACCACATGTAGCTATGTAGTGAGCAATATGATATGAAGCCTCAACTGCATTCTCATTGTCTTTCTTTCCTGACACCGTGTATGAAGTGACAGTTGAATGCTTTTTTCAGCACTGAAAACAATGTATTTATTTGTATTTATACATAGGATATTTAGTTTCTAAATGTTGCATGAGTAGATAGCACTTTATGCAACTGTTGGATAATATTTCCCTACACACAACACACAAAGGCTTAAGACAGTCATCATCCCCTACAAATGAAAACCCATATTTAATATACTATTCAGAGTATTTCCTTTTCTTCTATGTAGTATCTGAGGCACACACCTTTTTACTATCTCCCAGTGTGAGTGTACTTATAGCTTTGGTCACATGTTGGGAAGTACTTGGTGACAGGTTATAATCCACATCAAGTTTTGATTTTTTTAATCATTCCTGTTTTCAACCACTGATCCATAACTGACAAGTTTAAAAATCATTGACAATAATAACTGAAACTATGTTAAACATTAAATTAAAAAACTTCTTGAAAAGAATCATGACTAAAGATAACTCACTTATTTTTACTCAGTCAATAACTAAACTGATTAAACAGTCTGGTTAGGGACATATTTATATGTTTGGGGAAGTTCTAGAAACATTGTAAATGGAGTGATCTGAAACTGTGTGTAATGATTGGTAGAAGATTTAATTTTGAAGTGTCTCCATTAACAGTGATTCAAACATAACACTTACTGTTCCATAACTGATGTTTTGTGTTTTTCTACTTTACTTGTTTTTTCACCATTGCTGATTATTTTTTGTGTACCCCTGAATGGCCCAGTATGTATCCCCGGGGGTACGTGTACCACCGCTTGGAAACTGATGTACTAGATTATCCATGTTGAAAATATTGTTGTTATATTTGGAATATATATGAATCAATTTAGTTTAGCTCTGCTAGGTTAGTTAAAGAATAAACTCTTGAGGGACCCAACTGAGAAATACCTTTTAAAAAAGTGCATTGGAGAATTAGTAGCAATAAATTAAATCTTTCTTAATTAGTCTTTGACGCCTGAACAATGGCTTGATTGGTCTCATGTAGATTAGTTTATGCTTATTCTATCTTCAGAACTTTCTTCATAGCAGGCTTCATCTTCTTGTTTTGTAAGCTATAAATCAGGGAGTCACCATGGTGTACAACAAAGTCATAATCTTCTGAATTTCATCTGGGTTATCAGCTGTTGGGCTCACATATATTGCCAAAAGAGCTCCAAAGAATAAGCACACCACTGTCACATGTGATCCACAGGTGGAAAAGGCCTTCTGCCCACCTGCTGCTGAAGGGACTTTTAACACAGTTATCTACAAAAGGGAATGGAGTCAACAATGTACAGAAGAGTGAGGATGATAATGAGGGAGCTCAGGACATGGAAGATGATCTCAGTGACAGGAGGTGGGACACAGGAAAGAGTCATCAGTGGGTCCATGTCATACACAAAGTGGTCAATGCTGTTGGGTCACATAAAGCAACCGAGAAGGCTGTATAGGGTAGACCAAGTAACTAAGGAACCCAAACAAAGAGACATTGAAATATAGCAGAATTGTTGGCTCATGATAGTTGGGTAGTGCAATGGATGGCAGATAGCAAGGTACCAATCATATGCTACAATGTGGAGGGCATATGCCTCAGTTGTACCAAGGGGAGTAAATATATATATATAACTGGAGGAGACAGCCGATGGAAGACATGGTTTTAATATCTGAGATGAAACTGACTAGAATATTAGGCACAGTGGAAGTAGTGTACCAGATTGCAAGGAAAGAAAATTCCCTAGGAGAATATACATTGGGGTATGGAGCTGTTGTTCCAACCTCATAGCAAAACCCATGGTCCCATTTTTCATCATGGTAAATATATAGATTACAAAGAACAGTGTGAAGAGGAAACTCTGAAACTCCTGACAACCAGGAAAACCTAGGACACATTCAGTCACATGGCTTGTTGCTGGATTGTTCATGAGTTCCAGGGCTGCAGAAAAGATAGAACACACCATTATACAAATTGGCTATTTTGCAATTACTTTGGAATAACTAATCCCTTAACTCCTAGCACTTATTTATACGCACCCATTAACATTACTGTTGATCTCATTTCAATAAAATTGGGTTCATAGCAATAGTATCTTTACATTATTTGGATATTCTCTTTTTATTTTTTTTATTATAGTTCACACTCAGTATTATTTTATTTTAGATTCAGGTATTCAACATAGTGGTTAGACATTTATGTAATTTATGCAGTGATGCCCCTAACTAATTTAGTATCCACCCAGCACTGTACATAACTGTTGCAACATTATTGACTGTATTATCTATGCTATACTTTACATCCCCATGCCTGTTTTGTACCTACCAATTTGTACTTCTAAATTCCTTCACTTTTCACCCAGTCTCCCAGCCTCCCCGCATCTGGCAACCATTAGTTTGCTCTCTGTCCCTGTGAGTCTGTTTCTGGTTTTGTGCATGTGCATGTGTGCGTGCACACATGCATGTGTGTGTGTTGTTCCTCAGACTCCACATGTGAGTGAGATTATATGGTATTTCTCTCTCTCTCTATGACTTACTTCACTTAGTATAATATCGTCTATGTCCATCTGTGTTGTTGTAAATGGTAAGATTCCATTTTTTATTGCAGAGTAATACTCAATTGTAATAATGTACCACATCTTCTTTCTCAACTATTGATTGGACATTCCAGTTGCTTCCATATGTGGGGTATTGTAAATAACACTGAAGTGAACACAAAGGTGCATATATTTTTTTTTGAATTAGTGTTTTGGATTTCTTTGGATACTTGGATATTCTTTATCAATGGATTAGGTTTAAAAAATCCTCTCTTCCCTTTGAAATTTTGAAAATTGTGAAACTCAAAAGCATTACATTCTATGAAAGACAGCAAAGGGGTTATCAGTTTGCATTTTTTCCGCTCATAGTTTATTATTTCTGATAGAATTGCTTTTAGTCTGAGTTGATTTTTTAAATCAAGAATTAGGAGTGGAATAAGTATTTTTTGACATCTCTCCCCAAGTGGAAAATACTTGACATACTTCTCAGATACTCTAGAACTATGACTGTCCATTGTGCACTCTGAGCTGTTTATTAATGCTATAGCATTAAAAATTTATTTACCAAGCTAAAATTTACTTCAAAATAAAAATACTTCAAAAAATAATTAAGTCACGAAAAATATAGAAAGAGACAAAAGAATTTTCCACTTCCCAGAGCAGACAAGTTTTAACAGTTTGGGGAACTAACTGTATTTGTTTAAAAATTAAAATGGAATTTTCAAAATATGCTGCTTTATAACCTGTTTTTTAACAATATATTTTAGTATTTTTATGTCAAAAATTTAGCTCCACATTATTAATTCAATGGCTGCATTGTTTTCTATAGGTTTAATAAACTCTCTCATGAATGCATGCCTTCCCTTCTCCACACAGTACTTCAGTAATATAGCACTGGCCTTCCAATTTCTAGAAACTTTCCTGACTCGGGGTCTTTGCTCTTGCTGTCTTTATCCCCAGTGCCCATACCATCTGAGGAAGATAGTAGGAATTTTCTAAATATTTGTTAAAAAAGTGGTTGTCTACACTGTTACAAACATAGATAGATAATAGGTATTTATCAAGTACTTAATTTGAACTTCAAAAAACCTGTAAGATGAAAGTTTAGGAAATGAATTGTACAAGAAAGGCTCCAAATGACCTGAGACTACCAGAGTGTTGCCCCAGAGTTGAGAGGAGTTCCATTGCATGTTCTGGGTGGTATCAACAGAGCATGTCCTACCCCATATGGTTACCTCTCTGGCTGCTTAAAATAATTACAGCCTCACAGTTTTAATGTTGAAGTAGGAGAGAGAAGGCTGGAAATTCTAGATAGAGCATTGGAACAAATTTGCTTGGTGGCTTTAAAATCTTTATAAGCTTTGTTTTCTTTATATGAAAAGGAAATAGGGTTATATCAATTTTAACTAGTTCTCATTATAAAATGCTTACTCCTATTGCAGGTATATCACAATTTAAGACATTATGGATCTAGAGGTAATATTTTAGTTACAATTATCTCTCAGATGAAAACATCAGTTGAATTTGTCATTTATATATGAAGCCAAAGATCCCTGCCAACTCCTTCTTGGTAGTTCTCCAACTTTGAGAGTCTGACAAAGCTGCCCTAGAAAACAAGACGAATATAAAAAATGATTCTCTGGGTACCATCACCATTTCATACTTGACCTAACTAAATTGACAGTGGGTAAAAGAAATATTTCTAAAAAGAACTGTTATTGGCCTTGCTATACTTGGCTCCTCTCTACAGAGCACAGCAGCGGCAAGCCTGAGCTGGAGCTGTCCAAGGTGACAGTTCTGAATCAGCTGCAGAAAGCACTGCGGCAGAGTGAATATGGGTACAATGGCATCAAAGCTGTGTTTATATATACAGGATACTTGGACTGAGTTAATTCACAAAGCCAAAAAAACAAACAAACTACATCCTCAGCCCAATTATATCTCAGAAGAATTGGGATAAACCCAATCTGGGTTAGCCTGATTCTGAGCTATAATATGTAAGTTGATAGAAAGATATTTCTCTGATATTTTAATTTGTTCCCTAAGGCACAATGATGTGGAAGTATGATTGGCGTGCTCACACAGCAGCATATCTATGTACTTCATCCAGTCTGGACAGGAGACTTTTCACCCTTGTCCCATTTTTGCAAAGCCCTTGGAAAATAAGGAACAATTTCCCCACTTATGAGAAGTGGTAGACAGCTAAGGCATAGAAGAAAAACAAAGGATCAGGAGTAAGGGACCTAGGGTTTGAATTAAAACCCATACTTTAACAATTGTGGAAGTTTTGTCAAGTCAATTATATAAACTATTTCCCAGTTTCTTCAACTATAAAATAGACACAGTAACACTTTAATCAAAGGATTGAGACTCTGAATGAGATACACATGTGGAAGTACTTGTCCAGGACCTAGCACACAGTAATGCTTAGGAATTGTTAGCCATATATTATATGGATGAAGCAAGGTGAAAGGGAGCCTTATTTAGTGGGAAAAACCTCACAAAGTAATAAACAAAATGATAGTATTTCTTCAAATCTAAAATACAATTGATTGTAAACATAGCACTAGTTTATATATTCATAAGAAAGAAACATTTTTCTGCCAATGAAACTATGACACATCACTGATTATAAGCTGCATATAGCTTCCAGATATAGTAAAAGGTGAAAATGTGCTTTTTAGTCTAGTGAAATAAGTTATTCTAGAGAGTTCCCAATAGGGGCACAGTATAGGAAACTCTACTGTTCTCCTTTACATCTGTGATGTATAATGACCCAAGTCATCACAACTGTATCTTCCATTTCTTTTCTTCTTATATTTAACAAGCGTACTTACATAGAAACCTTGGCATTTATTTCAAAAGGATATTTGATTCAAACTTTTGGTGACTCTAACACTGGTAGGTAATGTTTAATGAAACATTTTAAATCTTAATTTAAAAATATAAGCTGCAGAATATTTAAAGGGCAGTGTGAGTAGATAAAGCTGAACAGAACCATTTTAATGTAGCAAAAGGAAAGCTAAGTAACATAGAAGTTAAGAACACAAATACTGGTGTTGCATCATTCCTAAGCTATAAGGGGGATCCCAAGAATAACTGAGGTGGGGATTCAGATCTTTTCTTGTCTCCTTCTATGGTTCAAAGGAAGCAGAGTTCTCATGTGATGTCATTATATATACTATATATACTCTAAGAGAATTGTTTTGAATTCAATTCATTCCAAAATCATTTTTCATATCAACCACCTAGAGTTAAAGGAAGTAATATGGAAAAAATACACCTTTTTATTTCTTTCACAGCCATAAGGCTGTGATCAAGACAACATCCATCTGCAACCAGGATTATTGACTGAAAAATGAAGCATGTGTGAAGATTTTCCAGGTAAAGGAATAATGGCTTCATCTGCTACATCACTGTTTCTTTCTCTTGGTTATCAGCAATAAACTTTTTTAGAAGTAGAGGAGAAATTTCAGAAGATAGTAAACCTTCTGAGGACACAACTTGTTTGGCACTTCACTATTGAGATGAACACAGCCACCACTTCTCTTAGAACCACAAAGATTGCTCTGCTACATACATTTTCTATTCCTGCTCAGTGGCAGATATCTCAGATATAAAACCATTTCCTTGTAAAGAAAGTGCAGGAGACAACATTACCTCATTCTGCTGCCAAGCTGATCACTGGTGAGCTTTTGAGTCAGGATGTTACAGACCCTTTTCCTAGAATGTCTATATTACTGTTTAGTTCAAGATTATCAACAACTATAGAATGATACCACATATTGTTCCCATTCCCTTCTGACATCAGGTTCCCCATTATTATTTTCTGATTTGAAATCTCATTATTATTGGATTGACTAAATCTTCTTCCCTTCAACTTGTGAGTGGAAATTGACACAATAAAGTTATTTATGTCAAGAGAACTATAATGGAGACCATAAAGATGCCTGCCTTATGCACATCCTACCTATGAACTTTTGGACTTGTAAGCCAACTGTGTAACCATATCATAAAGTTCATGTCCTCCTTACATAGCAAACAGACCACCAGTATTCTTCACCTTGAAAGGGGCCAATTTGCTTCATCAACTACCATTATTTATTTGCATTAGAAATGTAATCAATCCCTATTAACCTAGCCAGCATCCTTCATTTGCATAGAGGACCTAAATAAGAACTGTACTTGTAGCTTTTTGTCTTTATAAAAATGTGACTTTCTTTGTTCTCTTTGAAGCACAATTTGACTTGCTACCTGTATCTATGTCTCTAGGATTGCAATAGATCCTTTTCTCAAATAAATGCTTTTTCATTCTTTATTACAGCTTAAGCTTTTTCTTAGGTTAACACTTTTTTGATCATAGTGTTTGTCACAATTTAATTTTTTTCTCATCCAAGACTGTCAACTTCATGAGGGACTAAAATGTGACTTACTTAATATGATTCATTTCCTAGTTCTGTACCTGACATATTGAAGATATTCATTAACTGTTTTTTTAATGAATGACTAAACAAGCCAAATACATGGTATAGAAGGAGAACTAACTCTGGGTGGTGGGCACACAATGCAATTTATAGATGACGTATTATAGACATGTAAACTTGAAACCTATATAATTTTACTAATCAATGTCACCCCAATAAATTTAATAAATAAAAAGTATAAATATAATAGTTCTGAAAAGAGATGTTACAAGTTTAATGCAGTTTATTTCCCTCCACATCCCTCAGAAGACAAAGTAAATTTCCACATTTTCCCTTGAGTACCAAAAAGTCTGAATGAAATGATGTCTGTGGGTTCTTAGATCCTGGGTCTTTCATTTGCGTTGGAATGCAGTCTGCTTCATAGGTTCCCTGAAGAACTCAGGAACTGTGAGGGACATTTTTAGGTTCCAATTCTCTGGAAATTTACCAGTAGATATATTATTGTCATCATTAGCACCATCATCATTATCACCATCTTCATCACCTACTATAGAATTTTTTATCAAAGATGCCAAAGACTACACAATGAAAATGTCTTTTTCATAATCATATCCAAGACACCCTCTCTTCTATCCTTTAAAATATATTCCATCCTTTTTTAAACACATGCAAAATTTTATAATTTTATACATAAATGACAGCTTACATACTATACGTCATTAAACCACTCAACAATGTAACTTGGAAGTGGTTCTGTATCTATACATATAAAATTCCCTTATTTTGAAAATGCTACATCATATTCCATTGCATGGACATAAAATTTATTTAAATTGATCTCAAAAAATGGGAAATTAAATGGTTTCTAATAATTGACTATTACAAACAGTGCTGCAATGAATATTTTTATGCATATATATTTCCTAATATGCATGATGGTATATATGTGTAGGCTAACTATCTAGGAATGAGTAAAACTGCTGGGTTAATGAATTTGGGCATTTTAAATTTTCATAAGTTGTTTCCGATTTGTCCTAAGTAGAAGTTGTATCAGTTTACACCTCAGTCAGTAATGTATATATGTATGTGTGTACATATATATATATACACACACACATATATGTGTGTGTGTGTGTGTGTGTGTGTGTGTATTCTCCCCTCCTTCATTCTTTAAAAAGTAAAAAGATATTTTTTTACTTGCAATTATAAACCGGAACAAATAACTCAAAATTTCCATTCTCCAGCTTCTTCAGCTACAAAGTGAAGAAGTTAGATAAAGTCTCTGCATCCTTTCTTGCACTCACAGTTCTAGGAAAAGTACAAACAGCCAAGATGAATAGATTTAGTAATAGGATGAACAATTCTCAGAGTGGTACTAGTTATTTACTTAAATTTTTTTCTTACTTGAAAAATTATGAAGATAAGCCAGTTGCCTAAAGATTTTTTTTTGACCAAGGTTTTTATATTCCTAGAAATTTCTGCAGGGCATGTTTCATATCTTTGTTCCTTAGACTATAGATAACAGGATTAATGAGTGGAGTAACTACAGAATAAAACAGAGTCACAAGCTTCTGTATTCCAGCTTCATGCTCAGATGTCGGGTTCAGATACATGACCACCACTGAACCATAGAAGAGTGAAACCACAGCTAGATGTGACCCACAGGTGGAGAAAGCCTTTCTTTGGCCAGCTGCTGATGGGACCCTCAACACAGCTCGTAGGACTAGAGCATATGATACTATGATGAGAAGAAAAGGAATAAATAAGAGCAGAGAACTTATGATTGTCCAAAAAAACTCCATCACTGGGGCCCTGGTACAGGTGAGTGCTAATAGAGGACCTGGGTCACACAGGAAGTGGTCAATAATCCTAGATCCACAGAAGGACATCTGGGAAATGATGATGATAGGGACTGGGAACCAGAGGAAACCAAGTACCCAACAGCTGACTATGAGATTGGTGCAGAAACGTCCAGTCATAACAGTGGGGTAATGTAGAGGCTGGCAGATAGCAAGGTATCGATCGAATGCCATAATGGCCAAGAAAAAGCATTCTGTAGAACCCAAGGAGAAGAAAAAGTAGAACTGAAGAAAGCACCCAGAGAAGGAGATGACCTTGGCATCAGAGAGGAAATTGGCTAACATGTTAGGGACAGTGGAGGTGACATACCAGATCTCCAGGAAGGAGAAGTTGGCGAGAAGGATGTACATGGGGGTGTGGAGTCTCTGATCCCAGTGCACAGCACAGATGATAGAACCATTGCCCATGAGGGTCAGGAGGTAGACAACAAAGAAGAGCACAAAGAGGAGAACCTGCCCCTCCCTGGGGCAAGGGAAGCCCAAGAGGATGAAGCCAGTGATGGTGCTGTAGTTGTTGGAGATGTTCATGGGTCTGTGA
This sequence comes from Lyroderma lyra, assembly GCA_004026885.1. Classification (NCBI taxonomy): domain Eukaryota; kingdom Metazoa; phylum Chordata; class Mammalia; order Chiroptera; family Megadermatidae; genus Lyroderma; species Lyroderma lyra. Next base: position 37,319 of record PVJL010004847.1, read on the forward strand.
GCTGTGAAAAAAACAATCACTGAATATCCCTGGAATACCACAGGGACTTTATTGGTTTGTACCAACAAGGAACTGAGAGTTGTTTATTTGTTCATTATTAATTCAATATTTATTGAACATTTACTATTTGCTAGGTATTTTTTGTAGATACTGAGGATGTAGCAGTAAACAGATTAAAATCCCTACCCTACATAGTTTACCCAGGTAGAAGAGTACAATATAGGTTTACATTGCATTGTATGATTCTCTTTTGTCCCCTTTTAAATGAAATATATTGGGTTAGCTCTCTTCCTTTTAAGAGTAGGTAGGGTTATTGCTATGTTAAATAGTAGTGTCATAGAGGTTACTGGGATACACATGATCCTTGCATTTAGAAGGGGTTCATATATACCAATATACATATGTGTGTGTGTGTGTGTGTGTGTGTGTATACACACACACACACACACATATACAAGGTCCAGCAGAAGTAATGCCTGAACTTGAGTTATGACTTCATTACAAAATCGTAAGCATATATGCTTATGATTTTGTAATAAAAGATTTGGTATAGATTACTAGCTCATAAAAAGGGGGCATTTGTGTAACCATAAGCATGGATAGCTATGATTTTGTAATAAGTTCATAACTCAAGTCTGGGCATTATTTTTGCTGGTCTCTCTCTCTCTCTCTCTCTCTCTCTCTATATATATATATATATATATATATATATATACACACATATATGTGTATATATGTGTATATATATATATATAGTGTCTGACAAGTTTGCAAACTCATCCTAGATAAAGTGCTACATAACTCATTGCTGAATATCACTATAATCACCTCCAAAGTATTTCCCTTGGGAAAATATGCACCGATGCCAGTGACTATTCCACCCTTCAAAGCAATTTTGGAACTCTTTTTCTGGAATGACCATCAGAGCTATTGTCATATTACCCCTGTTGTCCTAAATGTCATCAAAATATCTTCTTTTTAATATTTTCTTTATCTTCAGGTAAAGAAAAGTTATTGGAGCCAGAGCAGGTGAGTAGGAAGGCTGTTCCAATACAGTTATCTGTGTACTGGCTAAAAACTCCCTCACAGAGTGCTGTGTGAGCTGGTCCATTGTTGTGATGCAAGAGTCATGAGTTGTTGCAGAAAAGTTCAGGCCATTTTTGTCTTTTTCATGCAGTCTTTTCAGCACTTTCAAATAATGAACTTGGTTGACTGTCCAGTTGGTACAAATTCGTAATGAACAATCCCTCTGGTACCAAAAAAGGTTAGCAACATTGTTTTGACTCTTGATTTGGACTGATGGAAATTTTTGATCACCGAGAACTGGCTGACTTCCATTGTGCACTTTGATGCTTTGTTTCAGGGTCATATTGGTACACACATCACCAATGATAACACGGACCAAAACATTGTCTTGCTTCTCCAAAATATCTTGGCAAACTTCGACTCTCCTTTGCTTTTTGTTTATCAGTGAGCTCCTTTGGGACCATTTTTACATACACATTTCTCATGCCAAAATTTTCAGTTAAGATTTTCCTGTTTTTCTATTGATGTTTACTTGGTTTGCTATGCTTCTCACAGCTGATTATTTTAACACACAATTTGATGAATTTTTGCAATGTTTCATCAGTTCTGCTCACTACTGGTGGCCCTGACCTCTCTTGATCAGTGATGCTCTCTCTCCCTCAGAAAAACATTTAATTCACTTGTACACTCTCATTTTCTTCATGGCATTATCCTCATAAACTTGAACTCACACATCCTTGATTTCACTTCCACTCTTGCCAAGTTTAACAAGAAATGTAATGTTTGTTCATTGCTCTAATTCAAACTCTGCCATTCTTGCAATGGCACACAATAACATGAAACACCAATAATGAATGCCACTCAGCAAGACACTGCCACATGTCAACATGAACACAGCTGTGAGATGCAGATATATCAAGGTTATGAAACCCTACCAAGGTGTTTTTACAGTGCTGCCAATGTAAGTGCATGGTGGCAAATTTACAAACTTAATTGCCAGACCTTGTGTGTGTGTATGTGTGTGTACGCACATGCGCATGCATGCATGTCTTCGTGTGTATGAGCTGTCTTATCTATTTATTTATTTATTTATTTATAAATTGGTAAGTGCATTCCCTAAGTTCTCCATGAGCAGTCACCTAATGCAGCTGCTTATCAGCCTCTGCCTTGTTAAATCATGTGATTCTAGAGCAGGAAAAATGTGGGAGTTTTGATGTCACTTAAAAATTATTTGACAATTGACTCTATTTCAACCTAACCTGTTGATTCATTCTCTGTAATACCATTAGCTATCAATTTCATGAGTAAATCCATCAAGTTCACTGGGAAAACCTACCTGAAAAAATAGCCCATAAGTCCACTTGGATAGATATCCTGAAAGATAATATTAACAACATCCATAATCCGACCATATAGAAATAGTAACATCTAGAAGTGACATATAATCCTGGAACAAAAACCCTTGCTGGATATTGTATTAATTATATATGAAGGTACAGGATTCAAGACAGTTTCTTTTGCGGATAGTTTTTCCAAGTATAAGCCTGAAAAGAGTGTCCTGGAAAATAGGAAATGTATAAAAATACTTTATGCCAAACTTAGTAAAATTAAGTATGGGTAGAGAGAGATATTTCCGTTAAGCTGTTTCATTATTCTTTGTTTGTCAGTTAGCTCCTAAACGTAGAAAGCAGTTGCTGTGCTAACTGGTCAGTTTAAGTTGGCCAGGTCCCCCTGAACTGGCTGCAGAGGGTTCTGTGTCCAATGTAGTGGGAACACAAACACAAGGGCCTTAAGGCTGTGTCTGTGCACCCAGGCTGCTTGGACAGTTGACTAACAAAACAAAGCAAAAATACTTCACTTGTTTTTTTTTTAAACTTTTTGTTATGTGGGTAGCTTCCTGACTGGGGATCGAACCCAGGCTGCAGCGCTGACAGTGCTAGCGCCAAAGCCTTAAGCCACTACACCACCAGGGATCTCCCCCAAATACTTCACTTTTTAACTCATGAAATTAGTATCCAGAAGTCTGGATGCTGTATGTGCATTTTGACTTCTTATTTATGGATGCTAATTTAACCATTTTATATACAGTTTACTGTCTTTTGTTTTTTTTTTTTTTACTGTAAACCTGGTTGCGGAAACCACAGTGGAGTGGAAGTCTTGGTATCCTTACTAAACTTCTTTCAGCAGCAAGTCCAGATAATTCCTCTGTGAGCATAACCCTCTGCCATCACACCTGGAAAGGCTGCTCCACGAAGGAGCACAGCTTCCAGTGCTCTCTACCCTCTCGGTTCTAATCCTGCTTCCACCACTTTCCACCTGTGGATGCTAGGCAAGTTATTAACTCGCTGTGCTTTGGTTCCTTTTCTATAAGGTGGAAAGAATAAGAATACTGACGACTGAGGGTGATTTGAGGGTTAAATAAATAATATTTGTGAAATGCATGGTATTCATTTAGTGCTATATAGCCCCCTACCCATTGTATAATCTTTCCTGAAAACCCTTAAAAGTAAGTCTATTTACTCATTTCTGGTACATGGTAGGCAATTGTGATACACTAGAAGTAGTACTGGATGTGAATATGGGAGTTCAGGATTTGAATTCCAGCACTTACATTGTATTGTGGTGGGAACTTCTACAAGCCAATTATTTCTCATCTCTTAGTTTCCTCAAATATCAAATGGAGATGAAAGTCCGTCTCCAGAGGGTTGTTATAAAGACTGTTGAATGAGATTATGAATTGGCAAGGTGGCAGCACCTTGTTAATATCTGACATATAATAAATTTTAAATATTTGGGGTATAACCATAGCACAGTTAGCAGAAGACCATTTTTGTTTTCCCCAGAAGTGTTCTACAACTATATTTTAGTATTTTTTTCTCTTCTAAGTACTACATTACCTTTTTCCTGAAGCAAGAAAGGGGATTCCAACTGAAGGTTCTCAGTCACTTCCTGCAAACTTTTCTGAGAGTAGAAAAGTCTTTGTGTTTGTAGTAACCAAGTGGGAGAGAAGGCATAAAAATAGGTTGGGAGGAAGATCAGTGAATATAATTGCTATAGGATCCAGGGATTATAAGCAGAGCTTGTCTTTTGCTCCTTGAGGATTCATTTATCATATCTATGAGGAGAACAGTCCCAGGAGACAAATCTGCTAGTTATTCCCTTGTTCACTCCCTAGCTTCTCTGGTGACCTTGTGCTTTCATTTCTCCCTTTATTTTCCCCAGTGGTGGAGCGTGCAATATCTTTTACATTTCTTAGAGTTGGCCAGAGATGTAATCAATGATTCATTAATCATTCACCACATTTGTTCAAAGTATCTATCATACGATTCAGTGAAATTCTGTTAAATAAAACCCAAGATAAAAATGTTTGTATTGAAGGAGTTTCTTTCTTAGTCTTCAAGTAAGCCAATGTCAATTGTGGGTTCTGAGGACAGATCTCCGACTCTTAGAAAGAGGAGAACCTTTGGAGAAGTAATGGAGCTCAGCCAAGGGGACTGTGGAATTACTCTCTTTGTAAGATTACTGTAGCCTCCTTAATGATCTTTTACTCTCTTCTCTCAGTAGGGTCTTCTGAGTCAAAGTAGTTCCCCGCCTCTCAAATAACACTTACCAGACCTGAATATACTCTTGGCCAAGGGGCCACATAGCAGAGTAATTTTGCAGCAACATGCAGAGGAGCTGCAGTTGATGGTTGGACTTCAGGTTTTTTCACCCTAAGGAGCAGATCTTTTAGCACAACTCATTGTGTCATCACATTCCTTGAAGGAGTTTGCATCATGAACATCTCACATTCCTGTTTAAGCACTTTTGCTGTTTCCCCTACCACAGTGTAAAACTCAAAGTTTGTAGCCGGATCAATAGGGCCCCTGCACCACAGTCATGCCCTGTCTTTCAAGTCTTGCCTCTCAGAGTTTTCTGTGCTTTTCCCCACTAAGCTACAGACATTTGTTGAGTCCTTTTACCCTCTGACAGGCGTAAAACAACACTTTCACACTGAAAACAAAGACACCACTTCTGTGTAGTGATAATATCCAAAGAACTGTACCCATATAGCCAGGTATAGCAGATTTACAAGTCAATTGCATGTCAGAATACCCATGTGTTGCTATGCTTATTTTTGATTTGCCTTTCCCTGTCCTCCTAGTACACATGATTAGCTCTTAGAATACATTGATATTATGAGTAGGTACATTATGGATTGAATAGGATATCATTTCCTGACTTTGACACCTAATAACCATTTATAATATTTAGATGGAAAAAAATTTCTGTCGTAAACTTCAGTCATTCTTGACTTGAATTTCCATTTCCAACAATGATCACTTTAAAAGCACACACTTCATGTGGAAAACTTGTCTCAAAACAAAAACATCAATGATAACTAAATCCTCAGAAGAGTTGATGATGTTTTATTTACACAGTATGCTTCCTTTTCCTTAACGTTTCCACTCAACTGCATTTAAAGATTGCCGCAACCTGCGTGGGTGAACAGGGGAACCAGAGAGGAGATGATGGGGAATGAAGAAATAAACACACAGACACAGACTTAGATAGAAAAGCTGGGACCAGGTGGTTCTCTGAGCTCTGATGGAGACACAGAGAGACAGTCTGGCAGCAGCAAGTTTATTTTATAGGGTAAGAAAAGGAAAGATGGATGGCAAGACAGGCCAAAGGTATAAAAGCTGGAAAATATATCTCAACTAAGACATACACATTGTATTTTTCTCCTATCTCGTTAGTCCCAGATGACTACAGTAAATCAATATCTTGCCAATTAACCTTGAAGCACAACCTATTCTACTATTTTTTCTTGAGCATGTGAGCCACGAATCATATCTCAGGTTACTTCCAGAAACCAAGCAGTTTTTGCTCACAATGTCATATTATTCTTTTCTCCCCAAGCCAGAAACTGCATCCTGAGTATTGTCCTCATTCACCCAGCTTTGGGCTGCCATGCAAAACCCTTGAACTGTGGATTCCAAGCATACAGGTAGCCTTGCTAAAACCTGTTTTCTCAAAGGACCTGACTTCTGGCTCACACGTTCCCTATATCACCCCCTTTTTTTATTTTTTAAGATGAGATGATATGTGTTCAATTGAAGGGCTCATACTCGGGACTGGAGGACTCAGTAGCCGACTAAGAAAAGAACAAATAAAATACTAATTAAGCATATGATAGCCAACAAGTACCACACAGAATGTTTTAAGATATTTAGTAGATTGAAACTTTTAAGTTCTGTCAGAATATCTTGAGCTACTTGAATAGGATCAAGGACATCTAGATGACTATTTTGAATAGCCAGGATTTGAGAGTGTAATTCTTGTAAATCGAGACTAACTTCATTATGAGTCCAAACTCCTAACAAATGTTTTTGAACTTTATCCCAACACCATTTAGATTTATTATAGCTCATAGAAGTTACACAAATCACCTTATAATTTGCAGGGTGTAAAAGTTTTTGGCATAATTTAAGACTTTCTACTTCATTGCCCATTCCAATGACAGCTGCTTCTAGGGCATTTAACATCTAATTTTTTATCAGTATTCTCTTGACTGCTTGAAGCCAATGAAGTATTACGTGCAAGTTGATTGACATAATGAGCATCTTGAATACTTTGAGACAAGGCAAGAGCATAAGTTGTTAAAGTTGATATAAGAGTGATTGAAGAAACTATTTAAAAAACAATCAAACCTATAGCTTGACAAGGGTGAGCCAACTGATTATGAATCTCTTGAAGTACTTGAAGACCTTGATCATGATGCCAAGGTTCTGTAATGTTAGCAGGAAGCATTACAAAAGAGGCCTGATACAATATTATAATTTAATTATTTGATTGAATAGAAGTAACACAGTTAGTAAGATTACAGTTTAAGCAACTCACATTATAATGAGAATTGTTATAACACATTTTTACTGTGTTATATGGAGAAACATATAAGGATACTGTACACAGGCCCTTAAGCCAGATTGATTTGTAGTGCCATTTTTGGTTACATTAATCTTTCCTGTGGCCACTGCTAGGAGCCAAAGGTCTAATTGTGAGGCACCAGTCTGTGTAACTAATAAGGGAGTAGTCTAAGGCCCCACAATAGGAGGTTCCCTTTTTCATCTTTCAGTTTTACTACTGGATTAGTCAAATATAGTATATCTATCTTCTAGCCAATGAATCATAGGAGTATGATAAGTACACATTTACCAACCAATCTTTTGAACATATTGAGGATGACATGGAGGATATGGTGGTTGAGCAAAGGTATTAGTGGGGGTACTATATACTGAACTGTTAAACTCATAAAAGATATTGTTATTTCTTCCCCACTTTTGAGAACACTGGTCTTTTGTGCAAGTAAAACATCAATGCATATTGGCCACTGTGACTTAGTGTCTCCAGCTGGCTTTAAATTTAAGCATAGAGGTCTCTGAGAGCTTAAGCCAGCATAACTAAAGTTTTTCCAATCAGTCATGATATGTTCATCAGGATGTCCTCCCATAAGGGAGGTGTCATTTGTAAAAACAAGGACTGAGCCACTTTCCCAGCTTGCCATATGAGCAACAGGAGGATTAGGCACATATGTCCAATAAGTGTCCCTGTACTCTCATTACCTGGGTGCTCTCAATAGCAAGCATGGCCAAGAACAGAGTCTCAGGAATAATAGTCATCCCTCTATTTTGTACAAGTGTGAAGCCCTCCAGCTTCTTTAGCTGACCCCAAATTGGAGGCGGCTCTTTTTAGTGGTCACAGCAGTGGGGTTGTCATACCCTTATGAAGGATTTACTCTCTGGGATTGTCACGGTTGGTTTCAGTGGCTCGCCTTTCGGAATGGTCCCTGGCTCAGTGAGTCATATTTCACAGGGGTGGAACAAGCTCCTCGGGATTCATGATGTTTCACAAGTCGTTCAGGAATCCACGTGGGCTGTAAATCTCCTTCTGGAAAGACACAAACAAATCCTCTTCCCCACATTAGTACTGAATCTGGCCCACGCCACTGTCCAGTAGCCAAATCTTTCCATATTATTTTGTCTCTCTGCAAAGTGGGTGTCTTTTGAAAATGTCTATCTGCAGGGGAGACTCCCTGTTCATCACAGCCCAAAAAATTTAAAATAAAAAGAAAATGATTAACATAATTTTGAGGGGTAGGGGAATACCCTATAGTCCCCCCTTTTATTTTTTTGTAATTGAATTTTTAATGTTTTATGAATTCTTTCAACATAGCCTGTCCTTGGGGATGATAAGGAATGCCAGTCTTAAGCTGAATGCCAATTTGAAGAGCAAATTGTTGAAAACTCTGAGAGCTATAAGCCGGACCATTGTCAGTTTTAATTTGTTGAGGTTTGTCCATAACTGCAAAAGCAGCAATACAATGATTAATTACATGTTTAGCACTTGTCTGCGTTGATGCAGAAATGAAATGAGAATAAGTATCAACATTAACATGAACATATTTAGACCGTCCAAATTCAGGAACAGGAGCCATGCCCATTTGCCAAATTTGATTAGGTTTAAGGCCCCGAGGATTAATTCCTCTAGGCAAAACAGGAATATGTATGAGGCATTGGGGACAAGATTTTACAATTTGCTGTGCTTGTTTCCTTGTGATTTTGAAATTTTTACAAAGGGAATCTGCATTTTGGTGATGAAGGGTGTGTGCTTGGCAAACTTCATCCCAAGGATTTAAAGAAAGAGCAGCTGATACATGCAAATCAGCAGTAGCATTTCCTTTTGTTAGAGCACCAGGCAGATTGGTATGTGCTCGCAAATGAGCAATGAAACAAGGCTGTATACGAGCTCTGATAAGCTGTTGTAATTGAACAAAAAGATGAAACAATTCTTTACTATTAGTATGACCAATAGTTGCAGTCTCAATTAATTTTACAACATGAATAACATAATTACTATCATTGTAAATATTAAGAGCTTGAGTGCAATAGTCAGTAAAGACCATAAGAATAGCCCAAAGTTCAGCTCTTTGAGCAGACTTATAATGAATATTTTGAACTCTATTACCAGTTTGTGAATGATATCCAGCATACCCTGGACTAGAGCCATCAGTAAATACGGTGGCTCCTGAAATGGGGCTGGCCACAATAACTTTGGGAAAAATAAGATCATGTCAGTTAGTGCATTGAATAAATTTATTAGATGGAAAATGTACTGAAATCTGACCAGGAAAGTTAGCTAAGGCAACTTGCCAGCAATCAGCCGATTGTCATTGTTGTTGTTGTACAGAGAAAGGAACAATGATGACAGATGGTTCAGATCCTAGAAGTTCACAAATTCGCCATCTTCCTTTAACGATTAAGGAGGCAGCAAGATCATAAAAAGGCATAATGACCTTGGCAGGTGAATGAGCCAAATGGATCCACTCTATAACTTCCTGTGTTTGCCACAGGGCAGCTGTTAGGAGTATGAGAAGTGTCAAAAATGATTAAGTAAACTAAGTTGTTAGGATCCACTCGAGTGAGCTGAGAAATGTTAATGGCTAGTTCAACCAGTTGTAGCGCTTCCCTTGCTTGGGCAGTTAACGTACAAGGAGAAGCAAGATCTGAATTTCCTTATAATATTTAGACTAAGTTCTGCAGTAGTTAATTATAATGTTGGTCACAACCAATTAATATCTCCTAACAGTTTTTTTATAACTTTTTTCATTTTTTATTGTTAAATTTATTGGGGTGACATTGATTAATAAAAATTACATTGGTTTCTGGTGTAAAATTCTACAGTGCATCGCCTATGTCTTGTTCCTAACAGTTTTTGAAAATCATTTAGAGTATTAAGTTGGTCTTTTTATGTGGTTACTTTTTGTGGAATAATTTGTTTGCCTTCAATTATATGACCAAAATATTGAAATGAAGCTGTTTTTTGTACCTTTTCAGGGGCGATACAAAGACCTGCAATCTTTAAAGCAATTTTAAGATCAGAGAACATCTGATATAAAGTATCAACATTAGCATGACTGATAAGAATGTCATCCATATAATGAATGCAGTGAGCTTTAGGATATTTTGTTTGGACAGGCTGGATGGCCTGTGCAACAAATTCTTGACATAATGTAGGGCTATTAGCCATGCCCTGTGGCAGAACTTTCCAGCAATATCTTTGTATAGGCTCCTTTTGATTTAAAGAAGGAACACTAAAAGCAAAATGTTTACAGTCTGCAGGATGTAAGGGAATAGTAAAAAAGCAGTCTTTTAAACATATTACCATCAAGTGATGATTTAAAGGTATAGCTGAAGTAGAAGGGAGCCCTGGTTGTAGAGGCCCCATAACTTTCATAGTTTTATTAATGGCTCTTGTAATAACAGCCAATTTCCTGATTTTTTTCTTAATGACAAAAATACGAGTATTCCATGGACAATTGGTGGGCTTGATATTTCCCTTTTGTAGTTGTTCATTAACAGTTGTTTTGCAGCCTGTAATTTCTCCCAAGTTATGGGCCATTGATTTACCCAGACAGGATCATCAGAAAACCAAATGATTTTTGAAGCACGTCTTTGGGTGGGAGAATTGACCAAGGCCCATATTAAATTTTTTTTGAAGAATATCCTAAGTCTCTTTTATCTAGTTTGGGCATAGGAACAATGGGAGTGATCATTCCCTGTTGATTTTTTCCTGACTCTTTATTGGGATTAAATCCTTGAAACATTTGATGAGTAACAATATTATTAGGACTTTGAAAGATGACTCCCTTTTGAGACAATATTTCTCAGCCCCACAGATTGACAGGCAAGCCAGGCAGTACATATAGAGTAAAAGTTCCTGATTGTCCATCCTCATGTTCCCAAGTTAAAAGCTGAGCACTCTGTAAAGGAGTTGTCACTTCTACTCCCTGCAACTCTGTGTGAGACTGAGTAAGAGGCTAAGCCTGAGGCCAGTGTCTATGCACAATGACTGATATATCTGCACCAGTATCTAAAAGTCCCCAAAAGGATTTGCCATTTGTTTTTATTTTTAATTCAGGCCTCTCTCTGTCAATTATATGAGACCACTAAACTTGGCCTGAAGATTTAAAATCCTTTGTCCCTCGAGGGGAAGTAGGTAACACTTTGCCCGATTGAACATTGGGAAGTAACATAAGCTGCACAATATGGTCTGAGGATAGAACTTGTAAAATAGTCTGGGTAGTTTGTACCATAACTTTAATTTTTCCCATATAATCAGCATTTATAATTTCTGGATGGACTTGTAGTCCTTTTATAATCATATTATTTTTTCCTAAAATTAAGCCCACTGTACCTGGGGGAAGTGGTCCATAAACTCCTGTAGGAATGGCTTGAGGACTGATTTCTGATGTTAATACAAATTTGGAGGTGGGACAGAGGTCCAGTCCTGCACTCCCTGGGGTGGCTCTGAAGAGGTCTGTGACTGACTGTCTCTTTGATTTGAAAGAAAAGTTGCCCTCATTGTTTGACAGTGCCAGGCCTGGCCCCTGGTTAAGTTTCCTTGTGTCTGTAATGACTGACCATTAATATGAGATAGGGACTTACATTCATTAGCCCAGTGTCTACCCCATTATCAATGTGGGCATAACCCAGGAGGCCTAGTTCTTTTAAATTGTCTTTGTCCTTCTGAATCTCCTTTTTGTCTACAGTTCTTAGCAAAGTGGCCTTGTCATCCACAATTAAAGCATCTTCCACCCTTTTTTTCTGTGTCATGAAACATCTCTTTTAAAGCAGCAGCAAAAGCAAGACCCTGGATATGAGCTGGCCCAATATCTGAACAAATGCGAATCATATCATTAAGTGAAGGCTCTTTACAATATGGTAGCAAGACTTGTGGGCAGGCTTTATTAGCATTTTCAAAAGCCAATTGTTGAGCAATTATTTGATCTGCATAAGGTTCAGCAACAATTCGTCCAACTCCTGTGAGCAAACGTGAGACAAAATCTGAAAAAGGCTCATCCAGTTCTTGATGAATTCTAGTCAAGTCAAGTTGCTTTTCTCCTTTATTAGGCAATTCTCACCAAGCCCTTGTTCCCACTGCTGCTATTTGTTGATATGTTTGTGAAGCATATGTTTGAACTTGTGTAGGAGTGTATAGCTCAGTGCCCAGAAATTGTTCTAAAGTGAAGGGCAGTCCTGCACCATGATTGTGCTGAGCCTGAGCCTCACATAACTCCTGAAATCCCATTTTCCATAGCAGATAATCTCCATTGAGGCAGACTCTGGCAATAATATTACAATCATGTGGAGTCAAAGGATTGTCTTGTAAAGATTCCACCAAATTCAATACAAAAGGAGAAGTGGGGCTGTACATTAAGGCTGCATTTTTAGCTCAGTCAAAGTTTTAAAAGAATAGGCTCACAGTGTTAAATTTTGTCCTGTATTATTAGGGTCTGGTCTTTCAAGAATTGGAAATACCCCTTGTAAAGCCAACAGTGAAGGAGACATATGGAACACAGAGGTGCCTCTTTTAGGCATCATTTTAGGTGCCTCTGTTGGCCATTTAGGAGCAGTTGCCCTTGTAGATGGCAAGTCTGCAAAAAGCTTTTGAACTCCCTGCAGAAGGCTGTCTTCATCCTCATCGTCTGAGTCCTTATCTTCTGAATCAGAATCTTTTTTTAAATCTCTTTGTCTCTTGTCTCATTCAGCCTCCTTTTAAAGTTCTTTTTTATATTCTGGAGGGAGAGACTCATCTGGAATTTTTGTAGAATCAGGGACTAGTGAGCATAATTTCTCATATCCCTGTATAGTCTTAGCTAAAGTCATAGAATTACCTTCCTCAGGCAATTGCACACATGCTGGTCTGTGGTCTAAACATTCTTGAATTGACATCCACAAAGCAAACGTATGTACAGTGTTTTTTTTTCAGGCCCAATGGCTGCATAATGATCCCTCAGTTGTTTTCCCACCCTTTCCTATGTTTGAGTATTTACAGTTCCTTTCTCAGGAAACCAACAACAGGTTTTTTGTACAGAATCTAAAAACTCTAAAAGCTGATACCATTTTACATTGCTGCCTTTAGCTTGCAGCATACACTTTAACATATCCACATAGAGCTCTTTTTCCTTAGATTCTGAATGTCCCATGTTTTACATCTGGCTCTCGTATTTCACTCCCACTTACCTTAGTTGTTAAAAGTTGATGGCCTTTAACACTCTTCTAATTGCATATACGCTTCTCAGGAGCATTCCCTCATCTGATGTTTTGAGTTCCTCTGTACTCCAGTCCTTGTTCAGGAACCACTTGCTACAACCTGCACGAGTGAACAGGGGAACCGGAGGGAAGGTGATGGGGAATGAAGAAATAAACACACAGACACAGACTTAGATAGAAAAGCTGGGACTGGGTGGTTCTCTGAGCTCTGATGGAGACACAGAGAGACAGTCTGGCAGCAGCATGTTTATTTTATAGGGTAAGAAAAGGAAAGATGAAAGGCAGGACAGGTCAAAGGTGTAAAAGCTGGAAAGTATATCTCAACTAAGAGATATACATTGTGTTTTCCTCCCAGCTCGTTACAGTCCCGGATGACTACAGTAAATCAACATCTTGCCAATTAACCTTGAAGCACAACCTATTCTACTATTTTTTCTTGAGCATGTGAGCCATAAATCATATCCCAGGTTACTCCAAAAACCAAGCAGTTTTTGCTCACAATGTCATATTATTCTTTTCCCCTCAAGCCAGAAATCACATTTTGAGTATTGTCCTTGTGCACAGCTCTGGGCTGCCTTGCAAAACCTGTGAACTGTGGATTCTAAGCACACAGGCAGCCTTGCTAAAACCTGTTTTCTCAAAGGACCTGGCTTCTGGCTCACACACTCCCTACACAGAATGAAGTTCAAAATATTTGTGCATGATAATATACTGTTAGTAATAGTAAGCAAGGATCAGGCTAATGAAATTCTGTTTCTCTTTTTGTCAATTATGAGTTTATCAAACTCAGTAGCTCAATTTAGTGTTTATAATAAGCTAAGATCAACACAAAAAATAATTTAAATTTTTTTTCTGTAGAAAAGGATGCTTAAAAATCTTGTGTAGATTCTGTTTGGTAAGCATTATGATTTAGGATTCAGGTGTTCTTATTCCATTTCATTTATTTGTGCTACAAAGCAGTTACTTTAAATTTCAAATATAGAAGTTTAACTTTGAAGAAAAATTCCATAAACTTCTATAGAAAGAATGAGTGCTTTTAGGAATCTACTTTAGAATCTTGAAGTTTTCAACAGTTTACTAAGATCGGAAGGCTCATTTGATTTTTAAAATAGTCAATTTGTAAGCTTGATTGGTTCCTGGGACAGAAAAAATCCCCAACTCTACCTATCTCCCACTATAAGAGATATCAATAGATAATTGGGAAAACAGAATAAGTTTGTAGATTAGATAATAGCATTATAGCAATATAAATTAGACTGCAGTTGTATAAGAAACCATTATTTATTTTTAGAAAATGCACATTCAGATGTTTAAGTATAAAGGGGAAAGATGTCTGCAACTTACTCTCAAAAGATATGTGTGTAGAGAAAGGCAGATGGAAGGACAGAGACAGAGAGATAGAAAGATAAAAAAGACAGAAAGTAATGAAGCAATTATGGTAAAATTTTAATAATTTGGAATCTAGATATAGGGCATATAGAAGTTCTACATTTTACTATTATTGCAACTTTTCTGTAAAGCTGAAATTATTTCAAAATATTGCAAAAAATCATGAGATTATTTGCATTTATCAAATATGTCTTTTTTTTATTTTGGTTTTCAAGGTCATATTTGGAAACACATAATCTTTTTAAACATTTGCAAATAAAATTCAATTTTCCTTATGATTTAACTGGGTCCTAAAATAAAATAACAAGAAGGAGGAAAAAAAAAGCAAAAATATGAGAAAGGGCTTAGGGTATTATTTCAGCTGTAGCAACATATAAGTAGATAGAGAAAATTCAGCTCTCTGCTGCAGATCTTTTGTGATTTATGCCCTACTAAGCATACAACTTTAGAAATCCATCAACAGCTAACAGGGGAATCCAACCTTTTTGCTTTCCTGGGCCACATTGGAAGAAGAAGAATTTTCTTGGGCCATACATAAAATACACTAATACTAAGAATAGTTGATGATCTAAAAAAAAAAGGTCTGTGCATAATTTTCATAATGTTTTAAGAAAGTTTATAAATTTTGTTGGACTGCATTCAAAGCCATTTTGGGCCACATGGGACCCATGGGCTGTGGATTGCACAAGCTTGAGCGAGGACTTCCAATACCATGCTGAGTAACAGTGGTGACAGGGCATCCTTGCCTTGTTTCTGATTTTGGAGGAAAAGCTCTGAGTTTTTCACCATTCGGTATGGTATCAGCTGAGGGTTTGTCATGTATGGTCTTTATTATGTTGAGGTACTTTCCTCCTATGCCCATTTTATTAAGTGTTTTAATCATAAATAGATGTTGTATCTTGTTGAATGCTTTTTTTTGCATCTATTGGTATAATCACATAATTTTTATCTTTTATTTTGCTTATGTGGTGCATCACACCAATTGATTTTCATATGTTGAACCATCCTTGTGACCTTGGAATGAACCCATGTGATTGTGATGTATAACCTTTTTAATGTATTGCTGTGTTCAATTTGCTAGTATTTTGTTTAGAATTTTTGCATCTGCATTCATCAGAGATATTGGTCTGTAGTTTTCTTTTTTTGTGTGTTATCCATACTAGGTTTTTGTATCAGGGTAATGTTGGCCTCATAAAATGAGTTGGGAAGTACTGCCTATTCTTGAATTTTTTTGGAAGAGTTTGAGGAGGACACGTATTAAACCCTCTTTAAATAGTTGATAGAATTCACTAGTGAAGCTATATGGTCCTGGACTTTTGCTTGTGGGGAGGTTTTGGATGACTGTTTCAACTTCCTTACTATTTATTGGTCTATTTAGATTTTCCAGTTCTTTGTGATTCAGTCTAGGAAGGTTTCTTCTAGGTTATTGAATTTTGTGGCATATATTCCTTCATACTATTCTTGTATGATCCTTTGTATTTCTATGGTATCCATCATAACTTCGTATCTTTCATTTCTGATTTTGTTTATTTATGTCTTTTCCTTTTTCCCTCAGTGATTCTAGCCCAGGGTGTCAATTTTATTAATCTTTTCAATCACCAGCTCTCTGTTGCACTAATTTTTTTCTTTGCCTTTTTGTTTTCTATTTAATTTAATTTTGCTCTAATTTTTATATTTCCTTCTTTTTGTGATTTTGGGTTTCATTTATTCTTATTTAACTGGTTCATTAAGATGTAATGTTAGGTTGTTTATTTGGAATTTTTCTTGTTTCTTTCTTTCTTTCCTTTTTTTTTCTTTTGGTCTTGTTTCTTGAGATAGACCCAGTAATGATATAAATTGCTCTCTCAATATTGCTTTTCCAGCATCCCAATAATTTTGATATGATGTATTTTCATTTTCCTTTGTTTCTATGTATGTTTTTCATCGCTCCTTTGAATTTTTCTTTGATCCAGTCATTCTATATTAGCATGTTGTTTAATCTCCATGTGTTTGTGGTCTTTTCTCTTTCTTTTTGCAGTTGATCTCTAATTTCAAAGCATTGTGGTCAAATAATATGCTTGATATGATTTCTGTTCTTTTAATTTTCTGAGTACAGTGTTGTGTTCCAACATAATTTTCTGAGTACAGTGTTGTGTTCTCAGGTCTATTCCTGAGAATGTTCCATGTGCATTAGAAAAAAATGTGTAGTCTGGTGTTCTAGGATGAAATGTTCTATAAATGTGAATTATGTCCATTCTAGTGTGTCATTTAAGGCTGATATTTCCTTATTGATTTTCTGTTTGGATGATCTGTCCATAGTTGTCAATGGGGTATTTAGGTCCCCTACTATAATTGTGTTTTTTGTCAGTTTCTTCTTTTAGTTTTGTTAGTAGTTGTTTTATTTATTTTGGTGCTTTCTGATTGGGAGCATGTATATTATTAAGCATTATGTCTTTTTGTTGTATCATATCCTTTATCATTATGAAATGCCCATATTTCTCTCCTGTTATCTTTATTATACTGAAGCCTGTTTCATTAGATATAAGTATGGCTATACTCACTTTTCCCTGGAAGCCATTCACTTGGAGTATTGCTATCTACCCTTTCACTTTGAGTCTATGACTGTATTTGTCCTTGAAGCTGAAATGTGTCTATTAAAGACAGTATATGGTTGGGTTTTGTTTTTTGGTCCAATCTCCTATTCTGTGCCTTTTTATTGATGAGTTCAGTTTATTTACATTTAGAGTGAATATTGATATATGAGAATTTTTTATAGGCATTTTATCTTTTGTTTGTTGGTAGCTCAGTGTCTTTTCTTCTTTTGCCTTTGTATCTTTGTCTGTTATGTTAGTTTATTGGTAATCTAGGATTTTTCCCTCTAGTTCCTCTTTTTTATGTTATGTGTCTCAGTTCTGAGTTTTTTTTTTTTTTGAGTGGTTACCATTAAGTTTATGTAAAAGAAAGTTTGATATATACAGTAGTTTTTTTCTTCAGCCTGCATATTATGTTCATTGTTCTTGGCAAATTCAGACCTTTACTTCCTTCTATTTTATGTTTTGGTTGTCACAAATTATTTCTATTAATGCTGTGAGTTAATTTCTGAGTTGCAGTAGCAAATGGTTTTCTTCTTTCTTTTGTTATGTTTTTATCTCCTTTACCCTTTACTTATGTTTAAGTGTATAGCACCCTATTCTACGTAGGGGTTGTCATTTCCTTCTTCTGTCTGTCTGTAAGTAATCTTGTACATAGCTTTGCATCATTTTGTCTTTTTGTTTCAGGTAGAATAGCCTCCTTCCTGTAATGCAGGCCTTGTGGTGGAAAATTTTCTCTTATCTGTGTATCTGAAAAGATCTTTATTCCTTCTTCATATTTAAGGATAAATTTGCAGGATATTTTACTCTTGGCTGGTAGTTTTTCTCTTTCAATAGTTTAGACATTTGATTCCACTCCCTCCTGGACTGTAGGGTTTCTGCTGAAAAGTCTGATGATAATCTAATGAGTTTTCCTTTATAGATTACCATCTTATTTTTCTTGGCTGCCTTGAGAATTTCTTTGTCATTAATTTTTGACAACTTCAACACAATGTGCCTTAGAGAAGGCCTGTTAGGATTGAGGTAATTAGGTATTCTGTTTGCTTCTTGAATTTGAGGACTCAGCTGTTTCTATAGGTTTAGAAAGTTATTATTGACTATTGGTTTGAATATGTTCTCTGTGCCCTTCTCCCTCTTTTCTCCTTTTGATATACTCATTATTCTTATATTGCTCTTTCTGATGGAGTCAGATAGTTTTTATAGAGTTCTTTAATTTCTTTTAACTCTGAAGCCTCTCTTCTTCCATCTGTGTCATTTCCAGATTTCTATCTTTGATATCACTAATTCTTTGTTCATTCTGGTCAGCTCTATTTTCTAAGCTTATTATTTCATTATTCATCTCCTTTATTGAGTTCTTAAGCTCCAGAATTTCTTTATTTTTTTTTTTTTTAATTTCAATCTCTTTGGTAAAGTTTTTATTTTGTTTGTTGATTTTATTTCTCAGTTCATTAAACTGTTCATTTGGGTTTTCTTGCATCTCATTGAGTTTTTTCAGAATTGCAGTGTGAATTCTCTGTCATTCAAGTCACATATTTTCAAATCTTTAAGTTTATTTTCTGGAGATTTTTCATTTTCTTCCTCAGCTGTCTTGTTACCTTGGTTATTCATAGTAATTAATGAATTATTTCTCTTTCTGGGCATTCATGGGAATGAATTTTGCAGCAAATTCATATGAAGAGTCTTTCCTTTGTTTTCTAGTAGGTAGCATTGGAGTATTTTCTTTTCTCTTGGCTTTTCCTGGCTTCTCCCAGTAGTGGAAGATTTCCTGGGGAGTTGGGCATCTACTCTAGGACCAGTTTGCCTTGGTCTCACACCTATATGAAGATGTGTTGGGTGATGTGGTACTGAGCTCATGAAACCCCAGGGCTGCCTCTTCAGTCAGACACAGAGCTGTGCACCTCATCAGCCTTGAATGTTTCTGCTGGAATCAGACATAAAAGGTGGGGGCAGGGTGGGCTGGGAAAGGTTGCTGGTATGTTGTGTCTTTGTTCTCCTCCAAGTAATGGTGAGTGCCACAGGCAGATACAGTTGCCACACCCCCATATTTCTTCCTTTGGAATTAGCTGCAGTGTGAGTCTACTGCTCAGACACCATATCTCCAGTTCTCAGAGCTGTAGATATGTTGCTCTTTAACCCAACACTTCTACATTTTCTTCTGGGACACAAGGCTAGCACTAAGAGGATGCGGGAGAGGCAAGTTCTGGGACAGTGGGTAGAGGTGGCCAGACTCGTTGGCTTTGTTTTCTGCCTGGAAGTGAGTGTTGCCAGACCACAATTGTTACAATTCTGTATTTGGCCTCTGTCCTGAGGTCTTTGCCCTGATTGCTGGGTTTAGTTGTATTACATGCTGATCACTCAGGCAAGAATGCTCAGGGCTACTGAAAGTGCAATTGCCGCCTGAATCCTCCCCTCTCTTGGATAGGCAGTGAGGTGTTGGTTATGTCCTCAGCATCTGCTGTGCACTTCTCCCTTCCCTACTTTGTGTTTGCCCCAATTAGCCCACCTTCAGCTGTTTCAATTGCACACATCTCAGATATGTTTATATGTTGCACTTGGAATACTTTATTGAATTATAGCTGTTTAACTTGTTGTAACTTCAAGAGTAGAGACCAAGGAGACCCCTCACATAACCATGCTTCTGAGTTCACTCCATAATTTTTCAAGTTACTTGCAGTCTCCAACATGCTGAACACTTTTCCCCCATAAAACCGAGACCATTTTATATTCAAGTTGCTTCATTTGGTTCTACATTTTTACTTCTTCTACTCTATCATAAAAAATGGTCAGCACTTGGACATCTATCACCCACTGATGGGCTTTCCTTTAAAGGTTATAGTTTTTTCCCGCCTGCCTGCCTTGAAAATTCCCTCTTTGTCTTTGATTTTTGACATCTTGAGTATGATGTGCTTTGGAGGAGATCTGCTGAAGTCCAGGTAGGTAGAGGTCTCCTGTTTCCTTCTTGAATTTGGGATTCCAGATCTTTCCATAGGTTTGGAAAGTTCCCATTTACTATTTGTTTGAGAAAGCTCTCTGTAGAATTCTATTCTGCCCCTTCTGGTATTCCTGTTATTCTAATGTTGTTCTTCCTAAGGGAGTCAGATAGTTTTTATAGAGTTATTTCATTTCTTTTGACTCTCAAATTTCTCTCTTCTTCCTTCTATGATGTCTCCATGTTCCAATCTTCTATATTACTAATTCTTTCCTTGATCTGGTTGGCACTATTTCCTATGATAGTTACTTCATTTCTCAGTTATTTTATTGCATTGTTTATCTCCAGAATTTCTATTTGATTCTTTTTATAATCTCAATTTTTTTTTTTGGTTACAATGTTCCTTTTGTTCACAGTTTTCCTTTCTGATATTATTTATCTGCATCTAGGTACTCTGCCAACATCCATTAAGCTCTCTGAGTGTCTTAAGAACTGCAGTCTTGAATTCTTTGTCACTTAGATAATATATTCCCAAGTGTATAAGTTCTTTTTTTTGGAGATTTTTAATTTTATTTCTGAGTGGCTTTGAATCCTAAAACACTCATTGTATTTGATGTGTTTCTTTTCCTGGTCATGAGGACTTCTTCCCTGGCCAATATGAAAAGGTCTTTTTTTCATTTCCCAGTTGGTGTCACTGCAGCATCTTACAACATTTTATCTTGGTTATTTGGTCTTCTACCTCTGGGAGATTTTCTTAAAGGTGGGCTTCTCTACTTTGACCCAGTTGCCTTGGTCTCAATGTGTTTTCTCTTTGGAAAAATGTGGTGGATGATGGTGTGCAATGCCTCTGAGATCAGTGCAGGGAAAGCTGTTGTGCCTGTGTTTTGCAGTTTCCCTGAGTCCTCCTGCTGGTTTATGTGGAGGTAGGGTTTGTTAAGAGAGGCAAAAGTTTGTTTTCTCACAGGGTAATGGGAGTTCGCCTTTTTCAGCTGGTTGTAAAGCAGGCACTGGGTAGAGTTGGAAAGGCGAGCTTTAGGAGACAGTTAAGGGAATCAGCCAGGCTCTGTGTCTATCTGCTTTTGCCTGGGGTTGGGGATGGTACTGGTTGTAGCTGCTTTGTGTCCTAGGTTCACTCCCCTAGGTGCTCATTGCACCATAATGCAAACCTATTTGGCAGTGGTTTCTGGGTGGACAGGGCATGCATTGCTAGGTCTGCCTTTCTCTTTTCTCCTGAGCCTGTGTTTCACCCAGGACTGTGTTTTATTCTGGTCAGCATTTCCACAACAGCCAGCTCTCAGTTTCAAACTCGCCCAGAGCCGATTAGTGGTGGAGCCAGGGCTGCTACACCTGTGCTGCATTGCAGTTGGGGCCGTATTCCTGCCCAGGGCAGTTCAGAGTCTTTATTTAGTTTCTAACCTGCTTAGGGTATGGCACTCTGGTTGGGGCCCCAGTGGACTGCTACTTGGTTTGGGTTTTCATTTTCACTCACACATGATCTCACAGGGTTTCAGCCACTCCTGCCTCCGCTCTTGTCATTTCTTGGCCTCCAACCCACCCAGGATCTGCTGCTCTTTGTCCCGTGTCTCCCTTCCCCCACCTCACTCCTCCTTCTGCCAGTGCCAGGTCACATTGTCTCCACTCTGCTCTATTCGTTCCTCTCCTGATTGCCCTCCTTTTTCTGACTTTCAGGTATTTTCTTGTGATGCATGGATCTCAGCTGAGGCTATGCCACTCAGAATTTCCCCTTTTGGATCCAAATCGTTCAATTGTATTTTATGGAAGAGGTTTCAAGTATCCTCTCTCTCACCACCATCTTAGATTCCTTCCCCAGTTTTTCATTTTTAACAATTATATAGTACATTTCAATCTCTGACTATATTAATATAATAATTTATCTAATCTGTCCTTAATTACTGGGAATTTATATTCTCTCAATCTTTTGATGTTAGAAACAGTTAATATTCTTGTACATATGTCATTGTTCTTATGGGTGAATGTACTACTCAGATAAATATCTAGGAGTGGAATAACTGAGTCAAAAAGAATAGCATTTAGCACTGTGGAATTGTATGCCTGAAACCTATGTAATCCTTGCTAACAGATGTCACCCCAATAAGTCTAACAATAAAAATGAATTAAAAAAAAAAAGAATAGCATTTAAATTTTTATAGTTATTGGCAAAATGTCCTTCATAAATTCTGTACAAATTTATGTTCAGTCACAGGATGAGATTGTTGTTATTCACAACATCATTTTTTTTATTTTTGTCAATTTTGGGGAAAATAAGATATAGTTACTACAGATTTTTTTGTATTTCTCTAATTCTGAATAAAATAGACTATCTTTTCAGATATTTAAAAGCCTTTGCTGTTTACTTTTTAATGTATTTGGTACCATTTTTATTGTGCTGATGCTATTTTTCTAACTAATTTGAAGAGATATGTGTGTGTGTGTGTGTGTGTGTGTGTGTGTGTAATCTCAAAGATATTAACTTTATTGTATATAATTGATGCTACCATGACAGATATTCTGGAGGACCTTACTTACCTCAACTAGAAGAGTAAAGGCAATTTGTTGTTATTGAACAGGTAATAGAAAATGTTAGTTTTGCTCTAGGGTTATGACCTTGTGATTTGTAAGGGGAGATACAAATAAATAGAAACTTAATTATCCCTCTTGAAAATAAGAGAAGAGACTTTACCTTCTCCCCCCTTTTTAAAGCATTTATTTTAGAAAGCTTGTAATTAAGTTCTTTGTTTGTCATTGAAGTGCATGTAAATTTTTCTAAAAGGAAAACAAGCCTCTTGTCAGCCTTATGACTCAGGAATGTTTTTGTCAAGGACCGGAAGTCTGTTTGAAATGCAATCATCAAGTAGATAAAAGCACAATTTCCCCATTTTTGTGGGAGGGGAGGAGTCTAACTTTGGAGGCCTAACTTCCAAGTTGTGAAATTACCTCTTGTCATATAGATGTGTTTGTTTTTCCTTGTATGAGCCAATTAGAAAGCACAGATGGCCACCACAATTACTAGGTGAATCTAGAATGAACCATGTGTGAAAATTGATGTTATCAAGTCTTTTTGAAGACTAGTTATTATTTATCTTGAGAACATATATTTAATGGATTGTACTCATATTTGCTTGGCTATATAAAAGGATTATTATTTATTTCTGTCTTTGTCATCTTTTAGTGAATAACCTGTAATGCACATATTCCATTGCTTTAATGCTTATTCAAAAGCAAATCTGTTTTATTCTTTTCTACCTTTGTGGAGAGGTTTTCTGGACTGGCAGGAGATCTGTTTTTAATTACATTGTCCCTAATAAACTCAAGTCAGTTTTTCACTCTATGGCTCTATCATTTGTAACATTAGAAAGATGGAGTACATTTTTAAGATCCCTATAAATTCCTATACATTTCTATAAATTCCTATAAATTCCTTTAAGAGCCCTATAAATTCTAGGAAATCAAAAAACTATGGTGTATAAAGGTAAAAAATAATATGAACCATTTTCTAAGTGATGTCAGTATTCTTTTTAAGCAAGAAATTAAAAACATTATGTTTTTTAAACCAAGACTCTACTTCTATTTTCTAAATAATTTCTTTATAGCATGTTTCATATCTTTATTCCTCAAACTATATATTACAGGGTTAATGAGTGGAGTAACTACAGAATAAAATAAAGTCACAATCTTCTGCATTCCAGCTTTATGCTCTGATGTTGGGCTCACATACATGACCATCACTGAGCCATAGAAAAGAGAAACCACAGCTAGATGCGACCCACAGGTGGAGAAAGCCTTTCTTCGGCCAGCTGCTGAAGGGACCCTCAACACAGCTCGTAGGACCAAACCATAGGACACCATGATGCAAAGAAAAGGAATAAATAAGAGCAAAGAACTTAAGGTGGAGCTAGTTAACTCAATTGCAAGGACTCTGGAACAGGTGAGGGCCAACAGAGGACCTGGATCACACAGAAAGTGATCAATGATCCTGGAGCCACAGAAGGACATTTGAGAAAAAACAATGATAGGAATAAAAAACCAGAGGAAACCAAGTACCCAGCAGCTGACTATGAGATTGGTGCAGAAATGTCCAGTCATAACAGTGGGGTAATGTAGAGGCTGGCAGATAGCAAGGTATCGATCAAATGCCATAACAGCCAAGAAAAAACATTCTGTAGCGCCCAAGGAGAAGAAAAAGTAGAACTGGAGAAAGCACCCAGAGAAGGAGATGACCTTGGCATCAGAGAGGAAATTAGCCAGCATGTTAGGGACAGTGGAGGTGACATACCAGATCTCCAGGAAGGAGAAGTTGGCGAGAAGGATGTACATGGGGGTGTGGAGTCTCTGATCCCAGTGCACAGCACAGATGATAGAACCATTGCCCATGAGGGTCAGGAGGTAGACAACAAAGAAGAGCACGAAGAGGAGAACCTGCCCCTCCCTGGGGCAAGGGAAGCCCAAGAGGATGAAGCCAGTGATGGTGCTGTAGTTGTTGGAGATGTTCATGGGTCTGTGAGCTGTGAAAAGACCATCAAATTATTGAAGGACTATATGTAGATACATGTGGACCCAGGTTTATTGTACCCTGGGGAATGCAATAAACACTTGTATATCAGTAGTAACTGTTTTTGTTTAATCTTGAAATACTATACTGGTTTAGTTGAATTGTAAAAACACTAGAAGTTAGTGAGTATAAGCAGATAAACAGAGACTTTCTTTATTGTGAAATGTATGTAAATATTCTTGATATATAAATACACAGCTCACTAAATCATTGTAAATAAAACTCCAGAGTAATTACCACTGAGGTAAAAAAATTGACTATCACTTACACTCTAGAATCTTCCCTCATGCTTCATCCCAATCACTATCCTCTGTCTCTCTGTTCCTCCAATTGTAACATTGTCCTTTTATTTGGGTACTTACCTCCTTGTTTTTCTTTGTTTTAATAACTAACTATGCATTCCTAAACAAAAGTATTTCGTTTTGCTTGTATTTGTACTTTACATAAATGAAATCATGTTGTATGTAGTAATTTTGGATGGCTTCTTTTGTTCAACAGTACGTTTGTGAAATTCATGTTGTATGTCTCTGCAGTTTGTTCATTTTTATTGTCCTATACTTTTACATTTTGTAAATAAACCACTACTTATTTAACCATTCTACTACAGATGAATATTTTTGTTATTTCCAGTTTGGGACTTTCAGGAGGAATGCTACTTATAGTTCTTTTTTCTTGGTTCACACGTGTACACAATTTTGTAGGCTGGATTATAGGTCGTGTGTATCTTCAATTTGAGTAGATTAAGCTAAACAGTGTTCCATCATTGTTGGTCTATTTTTCACTTTCACTGACAGTATACGACAGCTCTGATTGTAAACATCCTTTTTTAATGTTCTGTGTTTATTATACTAGAGCCTTGGGAATGACATATAGACTGCATTTTAACAGCTTTCTCTCTCTCTCTCTTTCTTCTGATAACATTAGACTGTATAGTTCTCTTCTTGGCAGTACTTTCTTTTTTTTCAAAGTAGGTGGTAATATCAAAAGTGTTCTGCTCTCAAGAGAGAGCATTCTGGACGTGCTAAAGGAAAATGTCTCCAAACTTGGTTTAGGAGAACATTTTAATGCATGGTGCAGTTTAGAGCCACTGCTGCAAAATTCACTATCCATCTTTTATGAGCTTTGAGATCAGCCTTATGATTTAAACAAGGCATTTCTTTACCGTACCTCTTACTTTTTCTGTATGTCTCTCCCAAGAGAGAATTCTTTGAAGTGACTTAGGAACATTGTCCTGAGCAACAAGTTTCAAATAGAATTTTGTCATAGGCTTACAATCAGTTTGTCTGAGAAGTTACTTTACCAGAAGTGATTGGAAGTTAACCTAATGCTTTTGCATGTAGACAGCTTTTTAAAAAAAATGTGCACTGTAGAATTGTATGCCTGAAACCTATGTAATCATTGCTAACAGATGTCACCCCAGTAAGTCTAACAATAAAAATGAATTAAAAAATTGGGAAAAAAAATGTGAACAGTTTTCATTGAATGAACAAAAGCGTCTTCTCAGTTTTCAGAAAGAGATTACACCAACGCAGCTACTTATGGGCAAAGCTGACTTAGTGTGGCTGGGGAGCAGGGGACCCTTGCAACTATTGGAATCACTTTTCTCTCCTAGGTAGTTAACTAACTGGTTGATTCTATTTGGTAATGCAATCTATCAATTTCAGGAGTGAAACATTCCAGTTAACTGTAGGAAATAACTGCTGCTCACTTCTGTTAATGCAATTTCTCAGTCATCCAGAGTAGATACAGCTGAGGGATAGGACCAGCATTAATCTGGTCCTCTTGAAATAGGTTCTGGGTCAGAAATATGATTCTCCAAAATCCATATAAACTGTGGAACCTGACATTATTGATCTAATGTTAAGATACCTGTAGCAGGAAACACATAAAGAAGAGAAAACTTTGAATGTTTATTCTCTTTCCAGTCTCTTCTTGGGAGCACCTCAAGGAAGAATGATTTTGGATGGTTATACATTTGCATAATGGTTTTATGCTTTTCTGAGTTAAAAAAACCCCAAAAAACAACCCAAGCTTTGTTAAATAATCCTGCACCCAGGTCCTCATCTTGTTAATTATTGCCTCTGTAAATAGGACAAGCTTAAGGAACATTGAAAAATATCTATTTTCCATTATCTGAAAATAGCATCAATCACTGAATCGTAAGTTATTTTGAGAGCCAGCATAATTATGTAAAAAGTCTGGCAATAGTCTCTTTGGAATATTAAAAAATATTCAGTAATATTTCCCCGGATAAATAGCAAAAGGTGTCAGGGGAGACCTTGTTGATTACAATGCATTTTTGTTTTGGTTTCGGAGGGAAAGAAAATTTGTGACAGGGGACTAGCAAACATTAATATTTTGAAACTTATAAAATGTATTTGCTTCCTTCTCTGAGCCAGATCTAGTGCTGGATTTTGTATTTCCATGACATGGGGGACTCACACGGCCAATAAAATTTCCCAGGATCCTGCTAGTTTATGTCTTAACTTACATGAACTCCATTCTTTTTGTGCCAGAGCTGTGGGATGAATAGGATCTGGTTCTTGAATCATAAATATACACTTTCTAAATGCATTTTTCTCTCTGATTTTAAGGATGTGTGACTAGGGACTGAAATTAAGTTTTAGATACCAAATACTCATCTTTCTTAGAAATAAACTTAAACCAGACATAAAATATTTAATATATATTTTCATTACTTTACCAATCTCATTCAGGATGAAAATATTCAGAATGTGGTCTTTTCTGAGGCAGCCATTTTTCCAAATGCCCCATTCTTTGAATAGGGCTACTAACAAATACTGGGACCATAAGAATATATTAATTAATGAATTATAGGAGTGACTCAAAAGAAAATTTGCTGTGACATGTGAGGGTCACTTATGAACAAAATAATTTGTTGCTAATTGTGGTTGGGGCATCTTTAATTAAGTGTTTTGCAAGATGTTTCTAAAAAGATACTTTTTTGTGCTAATCACTTCATCCATCATCTCAAAATATTTTCAGTACTTTGAATGGCTTAGTTAATATTCAGAAGCTAACTTTCCCTGGTATAGTCTATTTTAAGTTTACTTATCTTCCTTTCTTTTACTCTTTCATCCAACTCATCAGCAACATGCTTCTGTTTCTAAAATATGACTCATATCATTCTCTTTGTCTTCATTGTCATCTGTCAAGTTCATATTATCATCATCTCTTCCTTGGACTTCTGCAGCAGCATTCTATCAAAGCTCCTCACTTATACTTTTGTCCCTCTACCCTCAATTTTCCATGCAGCAGCAGTGTACTTAAAAAAGGAAAAACTGATCATGTTAGACTTTTGGGTAAAAACCCTTCCCTCTCAGAACAATTGTGCCTCAGTATGTTTTACAAAGCTGTTGTAGAAAATAGGAAGGGCCATCACCATATTATGCTCAATCTTTAAACAGATTGTATTGTTACTCACCTTTTATTACTTAGCTCCACTGTACAGAACAAACAGTAATGTTTACCTGCCACGAGTCTGAGCTGGAGCTGTGTGGAAAAAAAAATAAAGCTGGTTGAGTCATCGTGCATTGACTGCAGAGAGCACTGTGAGCATCTGTACAACCAAGTCTGTATTCATGTATCCAGGCTGCTTGGACTGAGTTAACCAACAAAATCACATTTTACTTGTTAAATTAGCCAACCCAGGAAAGGTTGAGATAGACTATGTCTGAGTAATCCAGACTGTGTCAGTATGAGGAAGACATTCTTTGATAATTAAAATTTCCCTCAAAGTTCAGTACAGTAGAAGTCTTGGTATGTCCATTTGTCAGCTGCCTTTCCATAGCCAATCCAGAGATGTCTCATGACAACTCAGTTCCTTTCTTTAGCTAGTTTGTATAGATACAGTGAGGGGGCTGGCTTCTGCAACACTGGGTAATCTGTTTCTGAAAAAATACATACAAATAAGAATAATTTTAGAGATTGGGATGAGTAGTAGGCAGTTATATATAATAGAATAAGCATTGAATTTAGAGGTAAGAGCTTTTTTTCAACTAGTCATAGGAAATTAATACTCAGTTTTCTTAGCTATAAAATGGGCATAATTATGCCTTCTTTAAAGAGTGGTTGTGAAGATTACTGAATGAGATAAATGTCTGTGGAAGTATCAGATCATTGCCTGACCAGTAACAGCTTAAGAAATACTGACTGTATGTGTATGGCCATAGCAAATACAAATAGAGCTGTGGGTAAAAAACTAGTAGATTATGATTTTTTTTACTCTTCCAAACACTACATAACCTATTACCTGAATCAACAAAGGAAATTCCAAACTGAGGTTTCTTAAAGTTTCCCTTTTATTTTCATAGAGAGAAGAGAAAGTCTTGGCAATAACCAGAGAAAAGAAAAGAGGTGGAAATGGTTGAATAAGGATCCTTGATTGTGTTTGCTGCATGTTGAAAGGCTTATAAGCAGAGCCTGCCAGGAAGTAAGCCCTGTTTTTCCTGATCCTGGAGGATCTATTTACTGCTCCTAAAACAAAAACAGTGTCAAGAGACATCTTTATGCTTGTTATTCACTTCCCTTGGGGCCGGCCTAATTTCTGTTTTTTCTATGCAAGTTGAAATAACATCTTTTCTGTGCTTTAAGACACTCACAAGTAAAACAAAATATTAACAAATCAATGCATAATAATCAATTGATAAATAATCAACCAATATGTTTATCTCTAACTCCCCTATGTTTGCCTACCATGTGGCCAATGGAGAATTTTACAAATCCCAAGGGCTCCAGATGTCTGTTACTGATACAACATTCACAATTAGACTTCAAAGTTCTTATAAGTTGAGCTGACACTTTCAATTATTCTATTCTGTTATTGTAAACAAACAATCTCACAAAATACAACCTCAGTCATGGCACTTTGAGGTCATCATAAAATGAGGCAAAATAAGTTTGGTTTAAAGACAAAGTCACTGTGCCACCCATAAAACACCAAATGTCCTCTGCTCTTGACTAACATAAGTGAGTGATAGTTTTTTTTTAAAAAGCCAATTATGGCTTTATTCTCCTTTTTGTCTGTCCTTTCTATAGATACTATTTTTGAGATACGTAGTCATAGAATTACCCTTTGGCAACATCCAATTTGAAGCAAACCACCACTTTGTTAGATCCACCTCCAAATCACTCAACCAAAGCATCAATTCTATAATAGGTTCTTTTTAACAATGTCTTACTGAGACGTCCCAGGGCTCTCCCATGGTATATGTTATCCCTTGCTATAGTGAATAACAAACCCAACTCATTCATCTACAGATATTCTTGTGGTTTTTCGGCCAAACATAACACACAATAAGTTGCCTGTGCAACAGGAATTTTTTCATGAGACTTCATGTAGACATCTTAAGAAGACAGCTGTATCTAGGGACACTTTCCAGACTCAAGGATGTTCTTGCAAAGGTCAGTCAGAGCAGCTGCTCTCTGACCAACTGGGAGGTGGACTCTAAGGTCTACTATTCTCAACAGAGGGGCAGGTCTTTTAACACAACTGATCTCTAGTCTCTCTATCTTTCCTAGTGTGGCAGAAGTTTTTGTCTAAAACACTAATGACTTTAGCTCACTTCTGTTTGGACACCATTTATATTTCAAAACATTTAAAGTCCTCATCCTGACAAACATGGTACTCATTCATTTTTCTTGTCCTACTTCCCAGAGTTTCTTGGAGACATCTCCATGTCTTAGTAAAACCAAACCACGTAGACACACAGTGGGAGTTCAAAAAATATGTGTTGAAGTAGAAATTTTACCTTCTGGAAAATGTAAAAAACACCCAGTGTGAATGACTTTCAGTGGGAGAGTCAAGCCTTGGGGAGATAGTGACTTAGGAAAGTAGGTATGGAGGGTTGATCAATTAACGGTGTTCAGGGCCATCTGTAGTACTCTTGGCCACTTTTCTATCCTTTTACATTTCTTGCCAATCTCTGAAGTTGATCTGAGAATACAGTTTTATTCTTTAAACAGTATCATGGTGGTATAACTTGTCTAAAAAGGGTGTAATTTGATAATTTTTCACACACACACACACACACACACACCCTGTGAAGCCATGTCTATCATCAAGATAGTAAACATAATCATTATCTCCGTTCATCATTCCTCTTTGCGATCCCTTCCTGCTACCCATCCCTGTCTTTACTCCTTAGGTAACCACTGATCTTTCACAATAGATGAGTTTGCATCTTCTACAGCTCCACATTAGCCTTGAAAACCAGCAGCCTTGCAACCATGGTATCTGTGAAAACCAGCAGACTAACAGCCACTGCGAGGGGGAAGGTTGGGCTTGAAGCTCCTCAACAAGCCCTACCCACGAAGAACTCTCACTTTTGACTTGTTTTTACAACTCTCTCAAAAAACTTTATTTGCAGGGCTTGTTCTTTGGCCTGAGTTAGAGCTTACTCAGTGGGAAAAGCCCTATCCCAAGGATATTGTTGAAAATAGTAACAGTTGTTTAATATTCTAGCTGCCTGAAGCAATGATGTCAATTGGGACAAATGGGCAGCTAGACAAAAAACTTACAAGGGAAATCTGGGGAATGAGATGTCTGTAGTAATCTTTGAAATGCTCAAACATATTTCTGAGGATCCAGAAAGCCACATACATGTGTAGGGCTGTGCAGATTTACAAATAAGACTTACAAAGGTCCTAATGTTTATCTATGGATGTTTTTGAAGTCCTGCACAAGTAGGAAATGAAGACTAAGACAGGGTTATAAATTTGTGGAACACAAAACACAGAGCCCCTCAGCAATGAGTGGATAACTTATTAGTTAAATGAAATCTCTGTGCAATCATAATCTGACCATGAAGCTAATCATGCAAAGACTTTAGTAACTAGAACTAACATGTGATACTGACTTCACAGAATTAGTAAAAAAAAAAGAAAAAGTCATTAAAGAAACGAACAGTAGTATCATTAGCAACAACAACAATAAAAAGAAACCATAATAACAACAAACTCTAGAGATGTGGGGGAAGTTTGGTTTCCAAAGTTGACATATTATTTAAAATATCCAGCTTTAAGTGGATAAAAGGGAGACATACAAAGAAAAGTATGACTTATATACAGAAAAACCCAGCAGTCGATAGAAATGTCCATAAATTAATGAATGCATAAACAAAATGTGGTATGTCCATACAATGAAATGTCATTCAACAATAAATAGGAATTGGTAAAGTATTTACATGTGCTACATAATGGATAAACTGTTCATGGATGAACATTATCTTAAGTGAATAAAGCTAGCTCCAAAGGCCACATATTACATGATTCCATTTAAAAGAAATCCCCAGAATAGGCAAAATCCATAGGGACAGGAAGTAGACAAGTGGTGGCCAGCGCTGAAGGGACAGGGACTAGGAAGTGACTGTTAATGGGCATAAAATTTATTTTTGGGTGATGAAAATATTCTGAAATTTATTAGTGGTGAAGATTGTATAACTACACAAACTAAAAAAATGGAATTGTTCACTTTTTAAATTATTACTTTCAGATGTACAAAAACAACATACTGATTAGTCATTGACACTGCTCACAAAGTGATAATCCCAACAATTCTACTACCCATATGACCCCATACATAGCTGTTACAATACCATTGGTTACATTTCTTATGCTGTTCTTTACATCCTGTAACTTTATACATACATACATACATACATACATATATGTTTATATTTATATTTATACATAGTTGACATTCAACATTTTTTTGTTGCAATAGTTTCAGCTATACAATGCAGTGGTTAGGCATTTATATAATTTATAAAGTGATCACCCAATAAGTCTAGTACCCATCTGACATCACACATAGTCTTTGCAACATTATTAACTATATTCCCTATATTGTATTTCACATCCCCTTGACTATTTTGTGACTACCAATTTGTACTTTCTAAGTCTTCACCTTTTTCACACATCCTCCAACTCCCTCCCACTTAGCAACCATCAGTTTGTTCTCTGTATCTGTGAGCATATTTCTGTCTTGTTTGTTCATTAATTTTGTTTTTAGAGTCCACATATTAGGGTTGTCTGGAAAGTATCCAGCCATGTAATATGAAAAACAGAGGCATTTATGGCTGGAATTTAAGCTCTCATATAAGTGATATTATATGGTATTCATCTTTCTCAGTCTGACTTATTTCACTTAGCATAATACTCATATCCTCTAGTTCCATCCTCATTGTTGCAAATGGTAAGATTTCATTCTTTTTTATGGCAGAGTGATACTTCATTGTATAAATGTACCACAATTTCTTTATCCTATTGTCTATGGAAGGACATTTTGGTCGTTTCCATATCTTGGCAATTGTGAATAGTGCTGCAGGAAACATATGGGTGCATATATTTTTTTGAATTAGTGGTTTGAATTTCTTAGGATAAATACTTAGGAGTGGAATTGCTAAGTCATAAGGTGGTTCTATTTTTAATTTTTAAAAGAAAGTCCATAGTTTTTTTCACAGTGGCTGCACCAATTTTCAATGCCACAAAATGTGCACAAGTGTTCCCTTTTCTCCACATCCTCACCAGCCCTTGTTTGTTGATAGTCATTCTGACAGAAGTGACGTGGTGTCTCGTTGTGATTTTATTTGCATTTGTCTGATGATTAGTGATGTTAAGCATCTTTTCATATGTCTATTAGCCACCTTTATGTCCTCTTTGGAGAAATGTCTATTTGGATCTTCTGCCCATCTTTTAATTGGATTGTTTATTTATTATTTATTTTGTTTTGTGTTGGTGTTGAGTTGCATAAACTTTTTTAAACATAAATTTTAGACATTAACTCCTTATCAGATGTATCATTGGCAAATATATTCTCCCATTCAGTAAGATGTTTTTGTTTTGTCGATGGTTTCCTTTGTTGTGAGAAAACTTTTTAGTTTGATGTAGTCCCATTTGTTTATTTTTTCTTTTGTTTCCTTTGCCCAAGAAAATATATCAGTAAAAATATTACTGAAGGTAATGTTTAAGAGTTTACTTCCTATATTTTCTTCTAGGAGTTTTATGGTTTCGGGTTTTACATTAAAGTCTTTAATCTATTTTGAGTTTATTCCTGTATATAGATAGCATAAGAAGGTGATCTAGTTCCTTTCCTTTTCTTTTCTTTTTTTTTTTTTTTGCATTTATATGTCTAGTTTTCCCAGCACCACTTATTGAATAAACTATCTTAACCTCAATGTAAATTCTTGCTTTTTTGCGGTCATAGATTAAATGACCAGATAGGCATGGATTTGTATTCTGTTCCATTAATCTATGTGTCTATTTATATGCCAATATCATGCTGTTTTGATTACTATGGTCTTGTAGTATAAATTTGACATCAGTGTAGTGTGATACCTTCAGTTTTGTTTTTCTTTCTCAGGATTGCCATGGTTATTTGAGATCTTTTATTGTTCTATATATGTAAATTTTAGGATTATTTGTTCTAGTTCTGTAAAAAAATGCCATTGGTATTTTGAAAGAGATTACACTGAAGCTACAGATTGCTTTAGGTGGTATGGACATTTTAACGGCTGTCTTTTGCTGTGCATAATGACCTCCTGTGTATAATGCATGCCTATGTTTTTGGCCCCACGTTTTAGGGAAAAAGACTGTTATTTTAGTTTTTTAATTCAATTATTTATTTATAGTTAGGTGCTTTTTGTATTATAAAGAAATTTTAGCATTTATTTTTTAACATACTATGGTACAAGAAATTTTATGTAACAAATAATTACAAAACACAAGAACAGATAAATAAATTTTTTTTGTATAGAAAAACCAGTTATTGTATTTCAGGGTATTATTTTGCATACAGATATTGTTATTGATATCTAGAGTAACATTTTTAACTCATAAGCATAAATAAAATAATTAAAACATTTATATAGATACAAAATTAGTACTACCCATGTATAATGCACATCCTTATGTTTCCCTCACAAATTTGAGCAAAAGAGTACTCATTATACACAGCAAAATATAATATATTATCTTACCTATCCATGAGCATGGTATATGTTTCAATTTATTTGTATCTTTAAGTTCTCTCTTTAGTGTCATAATTTTCTGAGTCTTTTACTTCCTCAGCTAAATTTATTGCTTGGTATTTTTTTATGCAATTGTAAATGGGATTGTTTTCTTAATTTCTCTTCCTGATAGTTGGTGTATAAAAATGCAACTGATTTATGAATATTAATTGTGTATCCTACTACTTTACTAAATTCATTTATCAGTTCCAATAGTGTTTTGGTGGAATCTTTAGGGTTTTTCCATATAGTATTATGTCATGTGCAAATAATGACTATTTTACTTCTTTCTTTCCTGTTTGGATGCTTGTCATAAGCTAGGACTGACAGTACTATGTTGAATAAAAGTGGTGAAAGTAGGCATTCTTGTCCTTTTCCTGATCTTAAGGTGAATGCTTTTAGCTTTCCCCGCTGAGCATATTAGCTGTATGTTTGTCATGTATGGCCTTTAGTATGTTGACATATATTCCCTCTATTGAGAATATATCTTTGGTGAGAATTTTTATCAGAAATGGATGCTTTTTTCAGCATCTACTGATATGAGCATATGATTTTTATTTTTTATTTTGATTATTTGATGTATCACATTAAATAATTTGTGGGTGATTAAGCCAACCTTGCATACAAGGAATGAATCTTACTTGACTGTGGTGTATAATTTTAAAAAATGTATTGCTGAATTAAGTTTGCTAATATTTTGTTGAGGATTTTTGCATCTTATTAATTATGAATATTGGCCTTTAGTTTTATGTTTTTGTAATGTCCTTGTCTAGTTTTGGAATCAGGGTAATGTTGTCCTCATAAGTGAGCTATGTGAGTCTTCCTTCATCTTGGATTTTTGGAATAGTTTGAGGAGAATAGGTGTTAATTCTTTTTTGAATGTTTGGTAATATTTAACTGTGAAGCCGTCTGTCCTAGGACTTTTGATTGTTGGGAATTTGTTAGTTACTGATTTGACTTCATTGTGGTAATTCATATATTCAGATTTTCTGTTTCTTCTTGATTCAGCCTTGGAACTTTATGCTTCTAGGAATTTATATATATTTTTTCCAGATGGTCCAACTTGTTGGCATTTAGTTGCTTGTAGTGTTTTCTTAATTTTTTTTTGTACTTCTGAGGTGTTCACTCCTTTTTCATTTCTGATTTTATTTATTTGCATACTCTCTTTTTTTCTTGATGAATCTAGTTAAAGCTTTGTCAGTCTGTTTATCTTTTCTAATATCAGATCTTGGTTTCACCGATTTTGAAAATATTTTTAGTGTCTATTTTGTTTACATCTGCTCTGCTCATTATTATTTCATTCCTTGTGCTCACTTTGGGCTTAATTTGCTGTTCCATTTCCTGTTTTCTTTGGTGCAAAGTTAGACTGTTTATTTGAGATTGTTCTTATTTCTTGAGGTAGGTCTGCATTGCTATGGATTTCACTCTGAGAACTGCTTTGGCTTTGTCTGCTAGATTTTGAGTCATCGTGTTTTCATTTCTGTTTGTCTCCAGTTGTCTTGATTTCTTCTTTGACCTCACTGTTAACTCATTCATTATTTAGTAGTGTGTTATTTAGCCTCCATGTATTGGTATGTTTTTTTATTTTTTTAATAATTGATTTCTAGTTTCATACCATTGTAGTCATAGAAGACACTTGATATTATCTTAATCTTCTTAAATTTATTGACACTTGTTTTATGGCCTAAGATACAGTCTATCTTGAAAAATATTCCATGTGCAGTTGCAAAGAATGTATATTCTGCTGTTTGGGGTGAAATGCTCTAAAAATATCAATCTAATCTATCTTATCTAGTGTCCATTTAAGGTCACTGTTTCTTTGTTGATTTTCTGCCTGGAATATCTGTCCATTGGTGTCAGTGGGGTGTTAAAGTCCCCTATTATAATTGTGTTACTGTTGATCTCTGCCACTATGTCAATCAATATTTGCTTTATATATTTAGGTACTTTTATGTTGGGTGCATAAATGTTTACTAGGGTAATGTCCTTTTGTTGGATTTGTGGAGCCATGGCTGCTGCTCATGGGTTGTGAAAGAATTCACAGACAAAGTAGGAAGAAGAGAAGCAGTCTATTGAATACACTCAAGGGAGAGTGGGCAGTATCAGAGAGGGACAATTGCACAGAGAGGCTCTGCTAGCTAGACTTATAAGGGAAAAATAATCAATTATGGTTACTAGGGAATTGGGGTTGTGGGCTCAACTGATTGGTCAGGGCTAAGGCAGGGAGCAATGATCATAGTCTTAGGTCCTTATATCAGTCATGGCATTGTTTGGTCAAGTTTCTAGGGAAGGTGGTGTATGGGGCCGTTCCACTTTAATGAGTCCAGAGCTAAACACAAATGAGGTCAAGATATTATCTTAAATTGCCCAAAATTCTGTTTCTATGATTAACAAACCTGAATCTTTGTTATCAGAACTTATTTTGATGTTGACCAGAATCTGATGTCCTAGAGGCTTAATGGTTAAATGGAGTGAACATACAGTATGTATACACGTAGGTAGGAAAATCAAAGGAAAAGAATGCAAGTACGTTATAGTTCTTTTGGCCTTCAACAAAGTCAGTTTGGGAATAAGGAATATCCCAGTTTCTTTGAAAATTCAGGTGTCTGTTGCATAGTAACTGCAGGTTTAACACAGGACATTGTTTTCTTAGAACACAGCTGTTTGTTGGGCCATAACGATGAGTTCTGAACCTGCCAAGACTTCCTGGCAGTAAATCTCGACCTGTATTAACCCTACCTGAACAGGATTGATCCCTTTATTATTATGTAATGTCCTTCATTGTCACTTGTTTTAAAGTTTATTCTGTCCAATGTAAGTATTGCTACCTCAGGTTATTAGTCATTTTCATTTGCATGAAATATCATCTTTCATTCTTTTACTTTCAGTCTGTGTGTCTTTCAATTTGAAGTGGGTCTCTTGTAGAAACCATACGTATGGGGCTTGTTTACTTACCCATTCAGCTACTCCATATCTTTTGATTGGAGAACTTAATCCATTTACATTTAAAGTGATTATTGATAGGTACATAATTATTGCCATTTTATTTTTCGTATTTTTTATCTTAATTTTTTGTTTGTTTTCTCTTCTGCTTAAACAAGTCCTTTTAACATTTCTCTTTTTTTATTGTTAAATTTATTGGGGTGACATTGGTTAGTAAAAATTACATAGGTTCCAGGTGTACAATTCTATAATATATCATCTATATGTTGTATTACATGTTCATTACCCAGAGTCAGTTCTCTTTTCATCACCATATATTTGAGACTCCAGCCTTTCTCTCCCACCCTACTCTCCCTATACACTCAGATAACCCCTAACCACTAAATATTTTATTGTGTCCATGAGTTTTTTGTTTCTTTGTTGCTTTCAGCTTGTGTTCTACAAATGAGTGAAATAATGTGATTCTTGTTTATTTCTGTCTGGCTCATTTTGCTTTTCAGGATCGTCCCAAGGTCCATCCATGTTGTCATAAATGGCCCAATTTCATCTTTCCTTATGGCTGGGTAATATGACATTGTGTATCTGTAGCACAGCTTCTTTAGCCAGTCATCTATCAAAGAACACTTTGACTGTTTCCATAATTTGGCCACTGTGAATAATGCCACGATGAACACAGGGGTGCTCATATCTGTCTGGACTAAGGTTTTCAATTTTTCTGGAATAGATACCCAGAAATGGGATTACTGAATCATATGGTAACTCTAGTCCTAATTTTTTGAGAAACCTCCATATTGTCCTCTATAGTGGTTGTACCAGTTTGCATTCCCACCAGCAGTGTATGAGAGTTTCTTTCTCTATGCACTCTCTCTCCAACACTTGTTATTCCTTGTTCTATTGATTATAGCCATTCAAATAGGTGTGAGGTAGTATCTCATTGTGGTTTTGATTTGCATTTCCCTAATAGCTAGTGAGGTTGAGCATTTTTTCATATATCTGTTGGCCATTTGTATGTCTTCCTGGGAGAAGTATCCAGGTCTTCTGTCCATTTTTTAATTGTATTGTTTGCTTTTTTAGTGTTGAGTTGTACAATTCTTTAAATATTTTAGATATTAGCCCCTTATCAGAGGAGGCAGTG
>PVJL010004847.1:76103-120457 GCA_004026885.1 Lyroderma lyra
TTTTTTTTTTTTTTTTTTTTTTTTTTTTTTTTTTTTTTTTTTTTTTTTTTTTTTTTTTTTTTTTTTTTTTTTTTTTTTTTTTTTTTTTTTTTTTTTTTTTTTTTTTTTTTTTTTTTTTTTTTTTTTAATGTGGGTAGTTCCTTGACTGGGAGTCAAACCCAGGCCGCAGCATTGACAGTGCCGAAGCCTTAAGCCACTACACCACCAGGGAACTCCTGCAGAAGCCTTTTAGTTTGATATAGTCCTATTCATTTATTTTTGCTTTTACTTCTCTTGCCTTTGAGGTGAGGTTCATGAAGTCTTCCTTGGGCCCTAGCTCTACAAGTTTAGCACAAATGTTTTCTTCTGTATAGTTTATTGTGTTGGGTCTTATGTGGAAGTCTTCAATTCATTTTGAGTTAATTTTGGTATATGGTGACAGTTTGCAGTCCAGATTTATTCTTTTGCATGTGGTTTTCCAATTTTCCCAGCACCAATTACTGAGGAGGCTTTCTTTTTCCCATTGTATGTTTTTCACATTTTTTTTTGTCAAAAATTATCTGTCCATATATTTGTGGGTTTATTTCTGGGTGTTTTATTCTGTTCCATGGATCTGTGTGTCTGTTTTTCTGCCAATACCAAGCTGTCTTGATTATTGATACTTTCTGGTATAGATTGAAATAGAGGAGTGTGATGCTTCCAGTCTTATTCTTTTTATGTAGGATTGTTATATAAAAACCCAGGTGATTTGAGCTCCTTTGTAGTTCCATATAAATCTGATAATTCTTTTATCTATTTCTTGAAAGAATGTCTGTAGGATTTTGATGGAAATTGCATTAAATCTGTATATTTCGGTAATGTGGCCATTTTTACTATGTTGATTCTTCCAATCCATGAATATGGAATATCTTTTTATTTCTTTGTATCCTCTTCAACTTCTTTTAATAGTGTCTTATACTTTTCAGTATATAAGTTCTTCATGTTCTTTGTTAAGATCATTCCTAAGTATTTTATTCTTTTTGTTGTGATCACAAAAGGTATTGTTTGTCTCATTTCTTTCTCTGAAGTTTTGTTGTTGGTATATAAAATGCAATTGATATTTGTACATTGATTTTATATTCTGTAACTTTATTTGTTATTTATTTCTAATGGTTTTTTTGGTGCAGTCTTTAGAATTTTCTATATAAAATATCATGTCATCTGCAAAAAGTGACAGTTTAACTTCTTCCCTCCCAGTTTGGATACATTTTATTCCTTTCTCTTGCCTGATTGCTCTGGCTAGAACTTCCAGTAGTATATTGACTAGCAGTGGCAACAGGGGATATCCCTGTCTTGTTCCTGATTGTAGGGGAATAGGTTTCAGTTTTTTCCCATTCAGTATAATATTACCTGAGGGTTTGTCATATATGGCCTTTATTATGTTGAAGTACTTTACTTTTATACCCATTTTATTAAGTGTTTTGTTTATAAATGGATGTTGTATTTTGTCAAATGCATTTTCGGCATCAATTGGTATAATCGTATGATTTTTATCTTTTAGTTTGTTTATATGGTGTATAAAATTGCTTTGCATATATTGAACCATCCTTGTGTTCATGGGATGAATCCCACTTTATCGTGGTGTATAATCATTTCAATGCATTGTTGTATTCTATTTGCTAGTATTTTATTTAGGATTTTTACATCTGTGTTCATCAGAGATATTGGTTTATAGTTTTTGTTTTTTGTATTATCCTTACTAGGTTTTGGTATTAGGGTTATGTTGGCCCTGTAAAAAGAGTTGGGAAGTATTACCTGTTTTTCAATTTTTTGGAAGAGTTTGAGGACAATAGGCATTAATTTCTCTTTGAATGTTTGATAAAACTTGTTGGTGAGACTGTCTGGTCCTGGGTTTTTGCTTTTGGGGAGGGTTTGAATAATTATTTCAATTTCCTTACTGTTGATTGATCTATTTAGATTGAACCAGTTCTTCTTGGTTTAGTCTAGGTAGACTATATGGTTCTAGAAACTTGTCCATTTCTTCAAGGTTGTTAAATTTGGTGGCATATAGTCCTTCATAATATTTTCTTATGATTCTTTGTGTTTCTGTGGTAATTTCTCCTTTTTCATTTCTAATTTTGGTTATTTGTGTTTTTTCTCTTTGCCCCTTGGTGACCCTAGTCAGGGATTATCAATCTTATTGATTTTTTTTCAAAGAACCAGCTCCTCATTGCATTAAGTTTCTCTATTGTTTTTCCTTTTAACATTTCTAATAATACTGGCTTGGTGGTAATGAATTCCTTTAACTTTTTGGGGGGGGGTTTGGGAAGCACTTTATCACTCCTTTAATTTAATTTAATTTTATAAAATTAAATTTATCTGGGTGACATTGGTTAGTAAAATTACATTGGTTCCAATTGTGCAGTTCTTCATCATCTATGTGTTGTATTGTGTTCTCACCAATCTTGGCTGTAGGGCTTTATTTTCATTACTTTGAATATTTTCTACTACTCCCTCTGGCCTGCAAAGTTTCTGTTGAAAAATTGCTTATAGTCATATGCGAGCTCTTCTGTAAGTAACTAGTTGTCTTTCTCTTGCAGCTTTTAGGATTCTCTCTTTGTCATTAAACTTTGCTATTTTAATTATGATGTGTCTTGGTGTGGGCCTTTTGGATTCATTTTGTCTGGAACTCTCTGTGCTTCCTGGGCTGTATGTCTATTTCCTTCATCAGGTTAGGGAAATTTTCTGTCGTTATTTGTTGAAATAGGTTCTCAATTCCTTGCTTTCTCTCTTCTCCTTCTGGTTCACCTATGATGCGAATGCTATTATGTTTGATGTTGTCCTAAACATCCCTTAAACTATCTTTATTTATTATTTTAAATTTATTTTTATTGTTAGACTTATTGAGGTGACATTTGTTAGCAAGGATTACATAGGTTTCAGGCACACAATTCTACGGTGCATTGTCAACTTGTTGTATAAAAAGTTTACCACCTAATGTGACTTCTCTTTCCATCACCATATATTTAGCTCCCTCTCCCTCCTCTCCCACCCCTTCCCCCTTCTCCCCTCTCCTCCTCACTCATCCCCAAATAAACATTAAACTATTGATTGTCTCCACAGGTTATTTGTTTGTTTATTCATTTTTTTCTTTGTTGCTTTAAGTTTTATATTCTGCATATGAGTGAAGTCATACAGTTTTTTGTTTTTGTTTTTTGTCTAGATTATTTTGCTAAGCATGGTGATCTCCAGGTCCATCCATTTTGTTGCAAATTGCAATATTTCATCTTTTCTTATAGCTGAGTAATATTCCATTGTGTATATGTACCACAGCTTCTTTATCCAGTCATCTGTCACAGGGCATGTTGGTTGTTTTCATGTTTTGGCCACTGTGAACAGTGCTGCAATGAACATTGGGATACATAAGTCTTCGTGGACAAAGGTTTCAAGTTGTTTTTGGTAGATCCCCAGAAGGGGGATTGCTGGGCCATATGGTAACTCCATTCCCAATTTTCTGAGGAGCCTCCACACCATCTTCCACAGTGGTTATACCAGTTTGCATTCCCACCTGCAGTGTGCGAGAGTTCCTTTTTCTCCA
Organism: Lyroderma lyra; assembly: GCA_004026885.1. NCBI lineage: Eukaryota > Metazoa > Chordata > Mammalia > Chiroptera > Megadermatidae > Lyroderma > Lyroderma lyra. The sequence continues at coordinate 79,660 of PVJL010004847.1, forward strand.
CATCCTCTCCAGCACTTGTTATTCCTTGTCTTGTTGATAATAGCCATTCTAACAGGTGTGAGGTGGTATCTCATTATGGTTTTGATTTGCATTTCCCTGATCGCTAATGAGGATGAGCATTTTTTCATATGTCTGCTGGCCATTTGTATTTCTTCATGGGACAAGTGTCTGTGTAGTTCTTCTGCCCACTTTTTAATTGGGTTGTCTGTTTTTTTGTTGTTAAGTCTTATTAGTTCTTTGTATATTTTAGATATTAGACCCTTATCTGATGCGTTATTTGCAAATATTTTCTCCCATTCAGTTGGCTGTCTCTTTGCTTTGCTGATAGTCTCTTTTGCTGTGCAGAAGCTTTTTCGTTTGATATAGTTCCATTCATTTATTTTTGCTTTTACTTCCCTTGCCTTTGAGGTCAGGTTCATGAAGTCTTCCTTGAGGTCTAGGTCTATAAGTTTAGTACTGATGTTTTCTTCTATACAGTTTATTGTTGCAGGTCTTTTATGAAGGTCTTTAATCCATTTTGAGTTAATTTTTGTATAGGGAGAGAGTTCACAGGTCAGGTTCAATCTTTTGCATATATTTTTCCAGTTTTCCCAGCACCATCTACTAAAGAGGCTGTTTTTTTCCCATTGTGTGTTTTTTGCTCCTTTATCGAAAATTATTTGTCCATAAATTTGTGGATATATTTCTGGGTTTTCAGTTCTATTCCATTGGTCCATATTTCTATTCTTCTGCCAGTACCAAGGTGTTTTGACTATTGATGCTTTGTAATATAAATTGAAGTCAGGGAGTGTAATGCCACTAGCCTTATTCTTTTTGTGTAGTATTGCTTTGGCAATTCGAGGTCTTTTATGGTTCCATATAAATCTGATAATTCTTTTATCTATTTTGTGTAAGTATGATTGTGGGATTTTGATGGGTATTGCATTTAATCTGTGATTGCTTTGGGCAGAATGGTCATTTTAATAATGTTAAGTCTTTCTGTCCATGAACAAGGGATATTTTTCTATTTTTTAATGTCTGTTTCAATTTTTTTCAAAAATGTCCTATAGTTTTCTGTGTATAGGTCTGTCACATTCTGTGTTAATTCCCAGGTATTTCATTCTTTTTGTTGTGATAGCAAAAGGAATTGACTCCCTCATTTCTTTTTCTTAGAATTTGTTGTTTGTATATAGGAATGCTGTTGATTTTTGTACATTGACTTTGTATCCTGTAACTTTACTGTATTCATTTATTGTTTCTAATAGTTTTCTGGTGGATTTTTTGGAATTTTTTATATAAAGGATCCTGTCACCTGCAAATAGTGACAATTTGACCTCTTCTTTCCCAATTTGGATACCTTTTATTCCTTTCTCTTGCCTGATTGATATGGCTAGAACTTCCAGTACTATATTAAATAGCAGTGGGGCATCCCTGTCTTGTTCCTGATTTTAGGGGAATAGGCTTCAGCTTTTCCCCATTCAGTATGATGTTAACTGAGTGTTTGTCATATATGGCTTTTATTATGTTGAGATACTTTTCTTCTATACCTATTTTATTTAGCATTTTGATCATAAATGGATGTTGTAGCTTGTCAAAAGCCTTTTATACATCAATTGATATGACCATTTGGTCTTTATCTTTGATTTTGTTTATGTGGCGTATCACATTGATTGTTTTTCATATGTTGAACCATCCTTGTATTCCCAAGATGAAGCCCGGTTGATCATGATGTACGATCTTTTTGATGCATCTTTGGTATTAGGGTAAAGTTGGCCTCAAAGAATGAGTTAGGAAGTATAGCTTCATCTTCAATTTTTTGGAAGAGTCTGAGGAAGATAGGTGTTAATTCTTCTTTGAATGTGTGGTAGAAGTCATTGGTGAGACTATCTGGTCCAGGGCTTTTGCCTTTAGGGAGATTATGGATAGTTCTTTCAATCTCTTTGCTATTGATTGGTCTATTTAGATTATCCAGTTCTTCTTGGCTCAGTCTAGGTAAGCAATAAGATTCTAGAAACTTGTCCCTTTCTTCTAGGTTGTTAAATTTAGTGACATAAAGCCATTCATAATATTTTCTTATAATCCTTTGTATTTCTGTGGTATCAGTGGTAATTTCTCCCCTGTCATGTCAAATTTTGGATATTTGTGTCCTTTCCTTTCGTCCTTTCATTAGTCTAGCCAGGAGTTTGTCCATTTTGTGGACTTTCTCAAAGAACCAGCTCTTCGTAATATTAATTTATTTTATGGTCCTTCTGTTCTCTAATTGGTTTAACTCTGCTTTAATTTTTATTAATTCTTTCCTTCTGACTTTGGGCTTTGTTTGCTCTTTTTTTCTTAGTTCTTTAAGATGCAATGCTAAGGTGTTTACTTGTGATTTTTCTTGTTTCTTAAGTTAGGCCTGTAGTGATATAAATTTCCCTCTTATTACTGCTCTTGCTGTGTCCCAATAATTCTGATATGTTGTATATTCATTGTCATTAGTTTCTATATATTTTTAAATCTCTTCTTTTATTTGTTATTTTATTCAGTAATTTAAAAATAAGCTGTTGTTTAATCTCCATGTATACATGTTTTTTTCTGCTTTCCTTTTACAATTGATCTCCAATTTTAAAGCTTCGTGGCCTGAGAATACACTTGGTATGATTTTAATCTTCTTGAATTTGCTGAGGCTACTTTTATGTTCCACTATATGGTCTATCCTTGAGAATGTTCCATGTGCACTAGAAAAGAAGGTATAGTTTCTTTTTGTTGGATGAAGTGTCCTGTAAATGTCAATTATGTCCAAATGCTGTAATGTGTCATTTAGAGCTGATATTTCCTGATTTATTTTCTGTTTGGATGATCTGTCCATGGCTGTTAGCTAGGTGTTTAAGTCTCCCACAATGATTGTGCATTTGTCAGTTTCTCCTTTCAGATCTGTTAGCAGTTTCTTTGTATATTTTGGTGCTTCCTGGTTGGGAGCATATATATTAATTAGTGTCAAATCTTCTTGTTGTTGTATTGTGCCTTTTATTATTATGTAATGTCCATCTTTGTCTTTGTCTCTTAGTATCTTTATTATTCTGAACTTTATTTCAACAGATATCAGTATGGCAACTCCTGCTTGTATGGTTAACATTTGCTTGGAGCATTGTTTTCCATCCTTTCACTTTGAGTCTGTGTTTGTACTTATGGCTGAGGTGTGTCTCTTGGAGACAGCATATGGATAGGTTTTGATTTTTAACCCAGTCTTCTATTCTGTTTCTTTTTATTGGTGAGTTCAGTCCAATAACATTTAGAGAGATGATCGATATGTAAGGATTGTTTGTGGCCATAACGTATTTGTTTGTTTGTTTTTGTTTTATTTTTCTTTCTTTCTGGTTGCCCCAACTCTATTCCATTTGTCCTTATGTGTTGTTTCAGGTTGAAGAGCGTCCTTCAGTATTTCTTGAAGTGCTGGCCTTGTGCTGGCAACTTCCTTCAGCTTCTGTGTGTCTGAGAAGGTCATTATTCCTCTTTCATATCTGTGGACAATTTTGCTGGATAATTTTTTCTTGACTGGAAATTTTTCTCTTTTAAAGTTTTGAATATTGCATTCCACTCCCTTCTGACTTGTAGAGTTCTGCTGAAAAATCTGATGCTGGCCTGATGGGTTTTCCTCTAAATGTTATAATCCTTCTTTTTCCTGGCTGCCTTGAGAATTGTCTCTTTTTCTTTAGTTTTTGACATCTTTAATACCATGTGTCTCAGAGAAGATCTGCTAGGCTCCAGGTGTCTAGGGGACCTGTTTTCTTCATGAATTTGGGGTTCCAGATCTTTCCATAGGTTTGGAAAGTTCTTGTCTACTATTTGTTTGAGTAGGCTCTCTTTAGAGTGCTCTGCTCCTTCTTCTAATCCTATTATTGTGATGTTGTTTGCTCTCATGGAGTCAGATAGTTCTTGCATAGATCTTTCAATTCTTTTGGTTCTGTATTCCATGTCTTCCTCTTTCTGAGATGTTTCTGTGTTCTGATCTTCAATATCACTAATTCTTTCCTCCATCTGGTTGGCCCTGTTTTCTATGGCAATTATTTCATTTCTCACTTCTTGTATTGTATTATTTATCTCTCAAATTTCCACCTCGATCTTCCTTATGTTTTGAATTTCTTTGTTAAATTGTCCCTTTTGTTCACAGATTTTTTTTCTTATGTCATTCATCTGAGCTATTGAATTCTGCCAGTATGTTTTAATTTCTCTCAGAGCCTTTAGAATGGGTACTTTAAATTCTCTGTCACTTAGCTCAGAAACTTCTAGGTCTAAGAAGCTGTCTTCTGGATAAATTTCATGTTCTTTCTGAGCAGTTTTAGTTTTTAAGAAATTTATCCTGTCTGCTGTGTTCTTTCTCCTTGACATGAGGGCACTATGTTCAGCAGAGCCCAGAAGCTTAGTATTTTTGTGGTGTCTTACTGTAGGGCAGACACTAGGTGGCTCTGAGGGCCACATTTTGGGAGAGAGGAGGGTTGTTCATTTCTTATTTCTGGTCTCCTGCCACATTTGGAGGCAGTGCTCATCTCTCCGGGGTCCTTCCACTTCCTGCAGTTAGTTGGTTGGGGAGGCTGTAGGAGAGGGGAGAGGCCAACAAAAAGCGCTCTGGGGAAGCTTCACCTCCTGCCCTATGCTAGGGAAGCTGGGTGATGAGGGCTGAGGCTGCTCTTGCTGGCTGGAGCGAATGCTATCAAATCCGCCTTTCTTCCTGGGCCTGCTCCAGCAACGAGCCTTTGGGGCGGAGCCTGCAGGCTCGCACTGCTTGTAGGCCCCAGGCGTGCACATGCAGGCATGCACCACAAGTCCAAAGCTGTGGGCCTGACCTCAGGCAGTATGAAGGCAGCCAGCTCGCCTCCGCAGTGGGCTGGGAACAGGAACTGTGGCTCTGCATAGGAGCCATGCGTGCTTGTGTTGTGGGTTGTGAGGGTGCCGGGAGCCGAGGTGCTCTCTCTGGGGGCCTACCTCAGCTGCGGTTGTTCAGAGTCCTTCCTCAGCCCTCTTGTTACTTAAAAGCTTCGGAGGTTGGCTCCCAAGCTCTGTCCCCAACACACTGCTCTAAGGCCTGGCTCCCCCATGGTCTCCCACCATTCTGCCATTTTGCTGGTTTCCACTCTTGTCACCTCTTGACCTCCCCACTCCCGTGCACTGTGCTGCTCCCGGATAGTCAGCAGCGATCGGGTCCTCTCGCAATTCATCTCTGCTCCCTCCCCTCTCTCCCACTCACCCCCTTCTCTCCAACCTTCAGGTGTTTACTTGCATGCTTGGATTTCTCAGCTGCTGTTGTATCGCTCAGGGTCCTCTTTCTTGGTTCCTGGATGGCCATTCAATTGTGTTTTCTGGAAGAGACTTTAGGGACCTCCTCTCCTGTCACCATCTTGCTCCTTCTCAGCTACCTTTATTTTTAAAAATTCTTTCTTGTTATTTAAAAAAGTTTTTTGATTGGGTGTTTTCTGCTACCTTGTCTTCTAAATCACTGTTTTGAGTCTTTGCTTCATTTAATCTGCTGTTGATTCCTTCTAGTGTAGTTTTTATTTCAGGTATTTTATACTTTATTTCTGACTGGTTCATTTTTAATGTTTCTATGTCCTTCTTTATGCTTACTATCCTTTTGTTGAGAACCTCAGAAGTTCTTTAAATATTCTTATAACCAGTGTTTTAAACTCTATCTTCGGCAGGTTGATTGCCTCCATTTCAGTTATATTTCTGGAGGTTTTTTCCTCTACTTCCGCCCCCCTCATTTATTTTTATTTTCCAATTACATTTGACATACAAGATTATATTGGTTTCAGGTGTACAGCATAGTGATGAGAAATTTATATAACTTACAAAGTCCTTATTCTGATACATCTGTTTCCCATCTGACATCACATATAGTTATTATAATATTATTGACTGTATGTCCTATGCTGTACTTTACATCCTTGTGACTATTCTGTGATTATGAATTTGTACTTCTTGGTTTTCCCTTCTTTGTCACTCACCCCTTCCACCCTGCCACCCATATGTTATTGACTATATTCCCATATTATACCTTATACCTTTATAACTATTACTTTGTAACCACCAATCTCTTCTCCTTATTTCACCTTCTCCCTCAGCCCTGCTCCCATCTCCTGCTCCCATCTGGAAGCAAACCAATTTATATATATATATATATATATATATATATATATATATATATATATATATATGAATCTGTTCTTGTTTTGCTTGTTTATTTTCTTCTTTGGATTTCACCTATAAGCAAAGTTAATTTGCATCTGTCTTCCTCTGTTTGACACTCCATTCAGTACAATACCTTCCAGGTGTTTTGATTGGAGCTTTTAATCCATTTAAATGGAAGGTAATTTTGGGTATGTAGCTATTGCCATTTTAGTATTCATAACTTTTCCCATATTGTTATCATCTTAAAGTAATATCTCTCACATTCCTTGAAATACTGGATTGGTGGTGATGAACTGCTTTAGCTTTTTCTTGTCTGGGAAGCTCTTTATTTGTCCTTTAATTTTGAATGATAGCCTTGTCGAGTAGAGTAATCTCACTTTTCTTCATATTGAATATTTTCTAACACACCCTTCTGTCCTGCAAAGTTTCTGTTGAGAAATTGTCTGACAGTCTTATGGGAACTCCCTTATAAGTTACTAGTTGCTTTTCTCTTGCTGCTTTTAGAATTCTCTGTTTTTAACCTTTGCCATTTTATTTATAATGTGTCTTGGTGTGGGCCTATTTGGGTTTATCTTGTCTGGAACTCTCTGTGCTTCCTGTGCTTGTATGTCTATTTCTTTCACCAGGTTAGGGAAGTTTTCAGTCATTACTTCTTCGGATAGGGTCTCAATTCCTTGCTTTCTTTCTTTTCCTTTGGTACTCCTATGATGTGAATGTTGTTATATTTGATGTCCCAGAGGCCTCATAAACTACCCTCATTTTTTTGGATTCTTTTTTCTTTTTGCTGTTTTGACTGGATGTTCTCTGCTACCTTGTCTTCCATTTTGCTGATTTGATTCTCTGCTCCATCTATTCTGCTGGTGATTCCTTCTATTGCATTCTGAATTTCAGTTATTTTAATCTTCATTTCTGACTGGTTCTTTTTTATGGTTTCTATGTCCTTCTTTATGCTTGGTATCTCTCTGTTGAAGTTTTCACTAAGTTCCTTGAGCATCCTACTAACCATGTTTTGAGCTTTGTTTCTGATAGGTTGCTTGCCTCCATCTTGTTTAGTGGAGCTCACCAAGCCAATAGGGTTCAGATTTGGCCATGTGGAGACTGGCTCAACCCTGGAAAGATGGCACTTGCCAGCCAGCTGCATGGGAGGAAGACCCACCCAGGAAAAATTGTGATTGTCCTCCAGCCCTCACCCCAAAGCCACACACCTCAATCTGCCCCCCATATGCCTTCAATGGTCCAATCCCTGTCCCTCTGCTGGAACCCAGGGTGAGTACCTGAGAGTGACTGAATCTGTGCAGGTACTTTAAGAGGACTTCTGGGTTTCCTGCAGCCTTCCATCCCAACCTGATAATCAGAGTCTCCATTGTTTTTCACAGTCAGATGTTGTGAGGTTCCTCTTTCCAGCAACAGTGCTCTGGGTTGGGGAGCCTGGTATGGGGCTGGGGTCCCTTACTTCTCCACGGAGAATCTCCATTGCTGAGATATTTCTCTTGATTCTCTACTGCCATCAGAGTTTTGGCTCCTTTTGCATCAGCACACCTCTTACCAGTCTCATAGTGACCTCCTCTTCTTTGTATTCTTCTTTGTATAAAACTTCTGTTCAACTAGACTTCAGATGGTTCTCCAAGTTGGTTGTTTAATAATTTACTTGTAATTTTAATGTGTTCATGGAATAAAGCAGGAACATTGTTTACCTACTCTGCCATCTTGGATCTCTCTTGAGTCCCTCCTGTTCTTTTATTTGGGACGTGTTTCTTTGTTTCCTCATTTTGGCTGCCTCTTTGTGTTTGCTTCTATGATTAGGTAGATTTCCTATGTCTCTCAGTCTTTGCTGGGTGGTGTTGCGTAGTATGTGTCCTGCGTGGTCCAAAGGCCTAGTCTTTCTGATCTTTGCATTTGTTCCAGGAGTATCTTTTGAGTCTTATGTGTGTTTTTTTGTGATAGTTGAGCCTTGGTTGCTTTTGGCACATCAGTGAATGGGATTGACCAGTGCATAACCTGCTATGTGGGGACCATTATGCCTGTTGAGACCACCCTTTGGGTGCTCTAGTGTTGTTGAAGCTGGCCTCTGGATGTGTCGTTTTTGGCGTCTCTTGAGAGAGGCTCATTTTTAGCCTCACCTGTGACCAGCCTGTCGCTACCTGGTAGAAGCCACAAAGCTATATGTGGTTGGCTGTTGCCTATGCTGGAGATGGAGGCATGGCAGGGTGGACTCACTGTGAATCGAGGCTGGCTGCCATCAGTATTTAGCCTGGAGCAGCTTAGGAAAAGGCCAAGGGCCCTTTAGAAGTACTGCTACCCACCGGCTGCCTATAAGGTCCAGCTGTTGAAAGAGCCTCCTTAGGTGTGCAGGTGGAGCTGATCAACCTGGTGTTGAGAGTGCCCTGGGCATTATAGCCCTAGCTCGGTGGAGCAGAGTTTCAGGGAGTCATGAGTGGTGCCTGGCTGTTTTTACAAAGTTAATACAGATTTAGTTCTTGTGTTAGTACCCGGCCTGTGACCACTTCACAAAAATAACCTGAGAATACTCCAACCAGCCACTGCCCACTTCAGAGCAGTCACTTCACAAAACACTCTGAGAACACTGTACCCAGCTGCCATTCTTTTCAGGCTCACAAATTTCTGCAAGGTCTCCAAGAGAGGGTACAGTGCAGATTTTTGATCATTGCCTACCACCAAAAATTCTTGGGGAAGCTGTGGGCCTTCTGCTGCTATAAAAGGCTTCCACAGTTTGTGGGGTGAGTTGCCCAACCAGGAGTTGGGAGTACCCCTGGCAATGCAGCTCTATGTGGGCTGGGCAGTGTTCTAGGAAGCTGCAGGGTGTGGGAGGTGATTTTACAAAGTTAGTGCAGTTTTGGTTCTTGTATCAGTGCTGGGCCTGTGACCACTTTGCAAAAACAACCTAAGAACACTGTGGCCAGCCAATGCTTGCCTCAGGCCTGCAGGTCCTTGAAAGCCATCCAAGAGAAGCTGAGGTGCAGGTTTTGGGTAACTTTCTTGGCTGCTACAAGTTGTCTTCTGCTGTAAAACAGCAGAAGGTAGGGTGGGGCTGGCTGCTCAGTAGCCAAGAATGTCCTGAGTGATGAAATATGTCCTGTGCAGGACAGGGACCCAGGTCATCACTAAGGTGATGTGTATGCATAGATTTTGATAGGGACCTGCAGATTGACTTGGATAGTATGGACATTTTAACTGTATTAATGTTTTGAATCCATGAATATGGAATATCTTTTCATTTATTTGTGTCTTCTTCAGCTTATTTCATCCATGTCTTATACATCAAGGCTTGTTCTAAAGCCCAAAATAATTGAGTCAGCCATGGTGCCATTATAATTATCTGACCCTCAAAATCAACAAGTAGATGACAATCACCGAAAGATCAGAAAAAGGAAAGGAGGAGGAGGGGAATCAGTTATGGAATATGTGAACTATTTCCATTGTGTATAATGTCTATAACTTATCTGTTATGATAACAATAAAAAACCAGTTACTTTCAAGTTTGTGTTCTAAGAGGGAGATTGGTCTGATCAAAGTGTATCTGCTCTTGTCTGGAACAGTGGTTCTCAGAGAATCTGCCACATTTGATAGAGTGAAACTTTTAGGGTCAGAATGTCCCTCAAGAAGTCTGAGATGGCAATAGATAAATACTTCTTGAAAGTTAGAGATTGTGCATCTCAGGACTCAGAAAAACAAAGTATCATTGTCCTAAGGGGCAATGGTGACATCTGCCAGCGTTCCTTTTGTGTGGGTCCTCAGGAGAAAAACAATTGAAGGGAAGGGAGAAAAAATATATTTTCCTTAAATAATAATTCTGTCAGAGCCAGAAATGGTTAAATTCTAGAAAAGTATGCTTTCTCCTGTACATAGGACTCTTGGATTCCACTGGAGGTGGGACATACCTCACCAGAGTTAGTGTGAATGAATCCCCCTTTTACTTTATCTTCCACACAATAGATGGGGAGTATATATGTGCTGACTGAATGAATAGATATGTTGAGGAAGTTACTTAATTGAGAATTTCACTGCATGGCGTGTCATCTGTGTAAGATGGCCAGATTAGGACAAGCCCAATGAGTTTTCTCTTTGATAAAATTACCACAAGAATGAACATTACTTTCTGAAAAGTTACTGACATCCAGGAAAACCCATTTAGGCAAAATTTTTACATGTCTCAAACTTCAGTTCTTATTGTGTCTTGAAAATTTCTAAACCAGTTTTAGTCATTTGCATGATGAAAAACAGCCCTCTTTGAAAGGCCTTATAATTTTACTAGTACTATCTCCCTGTTCATATAATTATCCTTCCAGTAACAGAACTTCAATATAATGCCTTTCTGTTTTAAAATTCTCTTCCACAGTCACTCCAAATTGCTTTCTGCCCTCTCTAAATCACCTTGCTGTTTTTGCTTGTAATGATATCTGAGTCACAGTCTTCTCAGTGATCAGGATCCTGTATTATGCAATGCCTTCTTTTTTATTGTCAGCTTTGTTTAAAGTGTGTTTGTCCAGGTGGGTGTTGAAAAAGATGGTAAGAAGGATAGTGGGAAGGGTGTTTCATATTACTAGCTCCTATTTTTCCTAGTTTGGGAAAGGGAAGAAAGACAGGAGGGAATGGCAGTAGTATCCTATAGCTGGCAGAGGAGGGGACAGGCCTCCTAAATATTATTTGATCAAGCCCTCTCTATACTTCTTTAACTAGCCATCTACTCATAATTGGGTTACATTGATTATGCACTTTGGAATCATGCAAACCTATGTTCAAGTCTTGTCTATTCCATTTACAACTCCATGACATGGGAGACTATCAACTATTTCTAAAATCTGGCATTTCAACAGCTTCCTTGAAGCTTTTCTCTGGGTAAAAAAAAAAAAGTTTTATCAATCCAAATGGGCTGAAGAGACACAGCTTCACCTCTACCCTCCCATCTTTAACATATGCAAGGTAGTAGAGAAGAAAGCTATGTCTGGACTCATAAGTTTTAACTAAAATGAAAATTTTTTTCACAGAAAAAAATTCCTAGTAGTAGCCAATTTCAAGAAATCCACAGAAGTCTTTTTAGCAAAGTCTCTGTAGCTGAAACATTATGTGGAAGGGCCTGAAAGAATAGAAGCCGACACGGGAATCACAGAAAGAGGAAGATTGTACTGAATCATATCAAAAGGAGCTCAATTCAAAGGTAAGGAATAATTAAGGTGATTTCAGTGATCAAATTAGCCTTCTGGGGGCTATTTGGGAATTCAACTATAATGTTTTTATTGAGGTATTTTTTTTTAGTTCTATAGCATGCTTTAGAACACTTTTTCACCATGGAACTGTAAGCACCATGGAAGTACATTAAACTCCTATCATTCATGAAATCTAATACAAAGATATAAAAGTGAGTGTGGAAGCTGAATAGTCTCTTTCAGTTCAAACAAATACTTTTGTAGAAGAACCAGCTCATATTTTGCTTGTGGTAAATGGGCAATAAAATGAGCCCCTTGACACTAAACATTGACATTTTGCTAGGCACTGTGCCACGTGCTTTAAAAACATGATTGTATTTAATGTTTCAGTAACTCCCCATGGCAGGTATTGTTATTCTGATTTTGCAGATAAAGAAACTGAAACTTACAGAGAATCACTTGTCCCAGGTTATAAATCTTCTATTTAAAAGAACTAGAATATCATTTTATCGCTTTACGAATTCTGACTTTTTATTCTTTTTTAAAATTAAAAAATCGGTGATAAAACTGACACTTTATTCTTAAAGAGTCACTCTGTCTTTCTACTTAGAAAACATGAAGATATCAAGCCCTTTAGCTTTTTTTTTATTAAAATCTATATATTCAAAATGAAAATTGAGAGAAAATAATATACAATACATAGGAAATAGAAATGAATGGGTGGGAAAACCTAACTAAAAAGTAAAGTATGTGATATCATTTTAAAAAATAGTAAATCGGCAAATTCTGTGGCTGGAGTGGAAGACTATAGCAAATGGGAGTGAAGGGGACTCCTCGTGGGATAAACTGAATCAAATTAAGATAATTTAATTTAAATATTTCTAAAGCACATGCTACATTTCTTAATTTACACTGGGAATTTCTGAGTTAGGTTTCAGTTATTTATGAACTCTCTTTTATTTTATATACTTGTGCTTCTAACTCAATAGTATAGCCTTACAATTAATGAAAATAAATACCCACTACTTACAAATGTTTGATCTCCTCAGAAGTGATGTGAAAGATAATGCAAAACAGAGCAGTGATAGCTCAGATTTTCCTATGGGATTTTAGTCAAATATGTCCTAGAGCATTTGAAATGCTCTGCAAGGAAGATGAAGGCTTTGTAGAACATTATATACTCTTTATAATGTAAATATATATTTATGGACAAAAATACAAAAGAAAAGTCACAGCCCTTTTCCTGTGGCAACATTACACACAGTGGACATTGCAGCAGGCAGTTGAGGGGTGCCCATCTGAGCCCTCTTAGATATCCTAGGCGTGCAGGATTTTGAATTCCTTGTAACACTCTGCCACAGTTTGAGCCTCACAGAGGAGTCTCCTTAGCTGTTACATAAGAGGAAATAGAGTGCCAGGAAATGCTCTCTTCATATTATTTTGCATCCTTTTCTGGCCACATATTATCCCTGGAGGCCATCTTTCAGGAGCAGCAGAGACAATCACAGTGCATCACTCATCTCCAAGTGTATTTTACTTTCAGTGATGAACTCAAAGGTGAAAGGGCCTCCCTGAATCCATTGGTGAGACTTTTACCTAGAAATGGCCCCATTGTTTTGCTGCTCACTTGACATCTCCAGACTGGTTCTGGTTTTGAAAACCAGCCTCATATTAGATGCCACCAGTGACTTCAAGGCTCCTAGAGCAAACTTTCCCTCATATGTGCTTCTTCCAATGACATTTAAAGTTCACTTTAACAAATCCCCAAATCCTGAGTAGCTTTTCAATCATCTACTAAAAGTAACCTCCTTGCCCATCTTTATCACTTAATATAGGGCTATTAAAAGTTGGCCCCTATTCCCCTCACAGATCCTCAGCAGCAGGGACTGACACCTGCTGGAATTGTCTAGTGACTTTCAGATTTCATGAACATAAGAAAACCTGGGATTAAGAAGTACAAATTGGCAGTTATAAAAATAGTCGTGGAGATGTAAGTATAGTAGAGGGAATATAGTCAATAATATTGTAATAACTATGTATGCTGCCAGGTGGGTCCTATTAATAGACTTAGCAGGGTGATCACTTCCTGTATAAATGTCTAATCACTATATTGTGCCCCTGAAACTAATATAATATTGTATGTCAACTGCATGGCAGCTGAAAATAAAATAAAAGAAGAAAACCTGGGGTTCTCATTTAACATTCAGAGTCTTCTCTCATACCTTTAACCCATATGAGAGGTGATCTTAGAAAGCAAGAAGAAACAGGGAGAGTAAGATGGGGAGAAGAAAAGCCACTGTAGAAGGAGACTTGATTCCAGGGCCTCCAAAATGCACAGGACATGTTTAATATATGTATCCATCTGTACATAACACTTCAGGCTGTACTTAACATTGACTGTGGGGGCCCTAGCAGTTTCTGAGAACCTCAGGCTGAAAATTGAAAGATACGTGGTGCTTGTCATGTGAGACACTGTCAGGATGAGTTAAAACTCATAAGGAGCTTGTTAACACAGCTGCAGCTGAAAGTGAAGTTCATCAAAAACATCTGGTCCACTAAGCTTCTGGTTTCATTATCATTTACTAATTGTGTGACATTAGAGAATTTACTGAGCCTCACTAAAACAGTTTTTGTTTTCTAATTTATTAACATGGTGTTGGTAATAACCTCCTTCAGGGGGTTGTTGTATATAATAAATGCAGTGATGGTTCTCAATGTATTTAGTGGATTAATAGTCCCATGAAATGATTTGGGGGAAAAGACAGTTATCCTGTCAAAATCAAATAAAGCTTCATCCTAATATATCTATTTTGGAGATTCATCATGTTTGTGATGTTCCTGAAGTCTTCATAAATTGACTTAATTCAGTGTCTCTCATTACTTGCTTTATTTAAACATAGGAATTTTTTTCTAAAATGAGCAGACTTAGTTTTCTTTTCCTATTAACTTCATATGGATTATTGCTAGAAAAACATGTGGGAGCACTTGGAGATAGTTTACCTAAGTGAAAAACTGCTCAAATAGTAGTGATATTATTAAAATAAATAAAGTAGGCTGCAAAGCTGTCCTCTATGTGTGGAGATAAGAGTTTATGATAAGGTTTGAAAAGCATGTAACTTTTTTTATTGAAGTTGAGGGGAGTATATGAGGAAAATTGTGAAGACAGGAAATCATGTATTTAGTGGGATAGACTTCATTTATATCCTTATAAATGAGTCATCTCTTGAAATAAATCAGACAAATTTGAAGTTCAAATTTTGTTATCACTATATTCTTAATTTATAAATTACTGATTTCAGCCAAAGTTACTCAATTAAATTGTATTTCATTCCATTAAGTGTCAGCAACTGAAAATAATGAGATGAATGTCTTTCTGGGATTTGGAATGCCCGAGATATAAAGAGGCTAGTTAATTATTATCTCAAAGGTGTCTACAAAAGCAGAAACTACACACCTGTAGAAACAATCAACAGTACATTTTATTAATCATCACATATTTTCATTTCTTTTCCCAGTCTGCTAAGAAAGATAGATGACTATAGGATGAATGAAACATAAACCCCCAGAGGGGAATCATAATTAAAATAATAAGGATAATAGCATCTTACACCTATATTAAAAGTTATTTTGTTTGAAGTTTGCTCGTGTAAACAATTTGTCCAGGCAATTGTTGGTCTTATCAAGTCACTTTACTTCTGTGAAATAGAACAAAGACAAACTTCTATTTTGTCATGAAACCCTCAGAAATACAGCCCTTCCAAATCCTGATAACCTCAAATCCTTGATTCTTTCCTAAAGGAAGTCCAATTACAGTTGCATTTCACTTCATGAAAGAGATGACTTTCTGAAGGCTCTGAATGTATTTCTGTAAATAGCATTTCCCTATTGCCTTTCATTATATTTCAAGAGAGATACTCTGAAAACATAGATGTCTAGTGGTGAAAAAATGTATAATCAAACTTAACAATTGTGATTATATATTTTGAAGATGAGAAGATCCTTAGAGACTTTTTGGATAATAAAATATGTTACATTGCAAAAATACTGAAACAAAATATGGGTTGAAAACCTGTCAAATGACACTGGCTTTGCAGCAAAGGGAGTTAAGTCCTGACTAATGCCTGATCCTTTGTATTTATTAACATCATGTACCTTAACCCTGATTGAAGTAAAAAATAGCCATAAAATTCCTAATTCTTGTTTTGGATGCTCTCTAATCTATTAAAATCAGTCATCAGAATCTGCAGGTTCAGCATTTGTGGATTCGACCAATCACAGATCAAAAACATTCGGAAAAAAAGGTTTCTGATGTGTACTATGTACTTAGGCCCATGATAGTTGCATCTGCACTGAATACATACAGGCTCTTTTTTTTTTCTTGTCATTGTTTCCTAAACAATACAGTATGACAACTATTTACATAGCATTTACACTGTATTAGGTATTACAGCCATATGCCACTTGACGATGGGACACATTCTTGGAAATGCGTCACTAGGTGATCTTGTCATTGTGCGAACATCATAACATGCACTTACACAAACCTAAGTGATATAGCCTACTACATACCTAGGCTATATGTCATAGTGCTCCTAGGCTACAAGCCTGTACAGCATTTTACTGTACAAAACAACACAAGATTAAATCAAGCACAAGAGAAAATTGTTCAATCAAGAGACGTGGTAAACATGAGATGTATGAGCCTGCTGCCAGCATAACACAGCATACTCGTTTTACAGCAAAAAAAATTTTTTTTAAGTAGGAAGAGTATACTCTAAAGCAATGATAAAAAGCATAGTATAATAAACACATAAAGCAGTAACATAGTCTATTATCTTTATTAAATATTGTATACTATGCATAATTGTATGTGCTGTATTTTTAAATAACTGGCAGCACACTAGGTTTGTTTATACCAGCATCACCACAAACTTGTGAGTGATACATGTTGTGCTACAACATAGCGATGGCTACTATGTCACTAGGCAATAGGTAATTTTCAGCTGTATAATCTTATGGGACAATCTTTATATATGTGATTCATTGTTGACTGAAATGTTATGTGGCACATGACTGTATAAGTAATCTAGAGATGATTTAAAGTATTCAGGAGGATGTGCATAGGTCATATGAAAATACTACACTGTTTTATATAAGGAACTTGAGCATCCACATATTTTTATATCTGGGGGGACAGAGGCTGGGAGGAGGTGGGTCTTAGAACAAATACCCCATGGATACACATGGAAAACTGCACTTAATATCCAGATAAATCTATTTGTTTCTTTAAAATCCTCAGAGTAAAAACATGCATCATTCTTTGGAGGTAAAGTGATAAGTTCACACCTGCAGGGTTGGACATATTTCATACAGAAATTCTTCTTTTTAGTTAGTAACATCAGTGGAAGAGAATTTTTATAGTGTTAATCCCCACACAAGTTTATGATTTATGTTACTTGCATATATGTTGCTCCAATTCCAAAATACAAAGCTGATTTATACTTTCTTTTAGAAATTCAGGATAGAGTTCAATTTTCTTAAGACAATTTTATTTCTTAACTAAGTTTAAACCATCATGTACTGAGTAATATTTAAGATGATAATGGGTTTTATTGTAACAATTTCCTAACCAAAATTATTGAATTCTCTAGAAAACTATCTTGCTTATATCTTAGTAAGATAGGTTGTAATGGAACTTGACTTTGTATTATTGCTTTAGAGTATATTATTTCTACTTATAAAAATAAAATTTGCTGTAAAACCAGTATGCTCATATATCTCACATTTATCACGTCTCTTGATTGACCCTGTGTTCCCCATCAAGGTCAAGGCATAGGCCACTGCGAAAAGCCCAGAGTAGAGGAGTTGTATTTCTGGGCTGTAAGGACAGCCTGTGACTTTTGATTTATGTTTTATGAACAGGTATTGTAGTCCCAAAGACTTTCCTTAGGGCAGTTTTCATCTCCTTGTTCCTGAGGCTATAAATTAGAGGATTGCAGAGGGGTGTTATCACAGTGTAAAATAAAGTCACAATTTTCTGCACTTTCACTGGGTATCCTGATCCAGAACCAACATACATCACCATAACAGAGCCAAAAAACAGGATCACAACAGTCAGATGAGAAGCACAAGTGAAGAAAGCCTTGTGTTTGCTTGCTGCTGAGGGCATTCGTAGCACAGCAACAATCACCAGAGCATAGGAACAAAGGATAAAGAGAAACGTGCCAATCATGAAAACAACATTGAAAGTAGAGTAAATGAGGTGTGTGGTGGTGTCTTCAGAACAGGACAGCTTCATCAATGTGACAGGATCACATATAAAATGGTTGATGACATTTGGGCCACAATAGGGCAACTGTGATATAAGAGCAACTGGGGTTAGAAAGAAGATGAATCCACATAACCATCCAAAGGTGATGAGGCCAGTGTACAGCTGTTTAGTCATGATGCGTGGGTAATGCAGAGGACGGCAGATGGCAAGGTATCTGTCAAAGGCCATGATGCAAAGGAAAAAGCCCTCATCACAACCCAAAGAGAAGAAGAAGTAGTACTGTGCAAAACAACTCACAAAGGAGATGGACTTGCTTGTGGACAGGATGTTGGCCAACATGTTAGGAATGGTTGTGGTGACATAACATATTTCCAGGAGAGAGAAATTTCCCAAGAGGATGTACATGGGAGTGTGAAGGTGCTGGTCCCAACACACAGCACAGGCAATGGCTGTGTTCCCCATCAGGGTCAAGGTATAGGCCACTGAGAAGAGCCCAAAGTAGAGGAGTTGCATTTCTGGGCTGGAAGGAAAGCCCACGAGGATAAAGTGGCTCACAAAGTTGGTGGTATCTCTGCCAGACACATTCATTCGTCTGGAAGACATTGGTTATTGCACTTTAATGGAATATAAGTGCTCAATGTTCTCAAAAACATCAATTTTCTTCATAATTTTAAAAAATAAACAATGAGGTTTCTGTTAAAGCAACAAAACTGTGGTCATCACAATCTGTTCCCCAAGAGTGTGATTTAATTTTGATAAGATGCAAATAATATAAGTGAAAAATGGTTTGGTGTGATCATTAAACAAATCAAGATACTAAATTACACGTAAGAAATACAAAATTTGCAATTTTGATTATATCATTTAATCTCCATTTGTGTATGTCTTCACATGTTTATCATATAGAGCATAGTACATACAAATGGTTCTCTCAAAGCATTATGTGATATTTATTGTAATTAGTAATATTGATAATAACACCAAATGAAATACTACTTATATTAAAGCATTTCAAAAGGTTATGTCTTACTGAAATACAACGAAAGGGCACAGTAAAAAATACCATTTTTATGAATGTTAATGGCATTGCAAAGTGATGACCAAAAGGACCCCTCTGGGTCCAGCATAGATGATATATTATATGAACCATCCCCAATACTTTTGGTATATAAAGAATGCTTACTTTCTCTCCAGGCTTTTGGATTCAGCTCCAACAGCATGGGGAAGAATCCTGCAGCTTGGCACCTAAAATTCACTGCTTGAAAATTTTGATACACTATCTTGTGAATGTGAGAACCAAATACGCCCTTTGGGGCACCTGATTTAGGAAGAACAACTGCTCTGAATGACTGGATTACTGAATGGGACTACAGTTGGCCAATTTTGCTGCAAAAAATATTGTGGTAGAGAAGTGTTTCGATTTTTGTGCATTGCATTTCCATTTTGCTTTCATAACTTCTTTCTTGTTTGATCTTTTTCATTTTTTTCTACATACCTCTGGTACATTTTTATACCCATTCTAGGCATTTTCTTTTGAGGTAAATTTGAAACATGGAATACCTTGCTTCACTCATTCCTGCTCTTCTCTCTACCCCCAATTTGTATGGAATCAAAGCTTTTATATATCTTATTTCTTCAGTAGGCTACTCTTAGCTATCATGTTTGCCAGCTAAAGTAGAACTGTTGTTTATGTATTCTCATTGTTCATGGGGCTATGCAGATTGTATCAAGTCTTGAATACAACCTGGTGGTTCAGTCAATTTGTTTCCCATAGTAATCACATCATGTCAGGTGGCAATGTAGGGTAGGTACCAGAATTTCTCAAATTATGGAGGTTTTATTTGTCCCAAAAGACATATATTTTCTCTTGATCTGTTGTGATTATGTAGTAAGTTTATTTTTAAAAGAAGATTATTTAGAATTTTAGCCTATATTTGTATGATTTTTCTCAGTTGAAGTTGTTGTATATAGTATCTGAGAAAGAATAAATAAAAAACTTGTTTACAGAAAGCAAGCTGTGGAGCTAGTGAATCTTGGCAATTCACTAGAAATGAAAAATAGAGTATCTTTAATTTAAAGACCTTTATCTTGTACTTAAATACATACAATGAGTACAAAATATACAGAAGCAAAGAGAGAGAGAAAGCATAATATTAATATTAATGTAAGAGGCAATTGATATGAATGTTTCAAAAATACCCTAATTTATGGGGTTTCTACAAAGTATGCTGCTGCTTTTATTGAGGAAAAATCTCTCTTAGCTGCCACACAGGTCTTAATGGTTATCTTCATAACCCATTTGACTAAATTTTTGAAACTCATTTAATTCTTATCTTTTATACTCTGACCTGGTACCCCTATACTAAGCTATTTTAATTAGTCATTTTCACTGATAATGAGACCCTAACAGTGGAATATCAAATCAGTGTCAATACTCACCCTGTTTGCATCTCTTGTTACAGTATTTCTTAGGAATACAAACTGTATAAGTCACAATCCAAAGAAGATCCTATAAACAGAAGAAACAGAAAACATACAGCTACTAAATGGTTTTGCCACATAATGAAGAGTTATTTCACATAAAACAAAGACATATTAAATTAGTAAAACTGAGAGAAATATATGGGTTGGAGAGATATAATGTAGGAATGGAATCAGAGATTTATCATATTTTCTCTAATGAACTAGTAACAAAATTGATTGTAATGTTGATAATGAATCTACTTCCAGAAATTTATCAGTTATACATTTCATACAAAACCCTCAGACCTCTTTGTAAACAACACTCATTAATATTTAAAAAGGATAAACAAACTAAATAAATTTATGTCCCAAGATACAAACCTGAGAAAAATCAATATTTTCAAACTTTTCTGTCTAAATTTTGTCTTAACCAGATATGTACATTTTTAGATCAAGAAGAAAGCAGTTGCCAATAAATCCAGTTATGCAGAAAGCTCAGCATTTGTAATAGGGCATGCAAAGTTTTTAACTCACTCCTTGGATACGTGTAGATAAGAAAAGTCAGTGAGGAGAAATAAAATATTACTCCACAGAATGAAAAGCACGTGAAGGACTTCTGGAGAATTGGATGATCCAATTTGTAACCTCCATGAGTTGTAAAGAGAATTTTAAAAGATTTCCCTCCGCAGCTTCAAAGCTCACATTTATGGTCAAGATGAAGGCCCAGACAAAGGTATTACCTATATTTATTTCCTGGCATCACGGCCTTTTCAGATTTGGGACCCTCTTCCCTGATATTTTTAAAGTATTTGTTTAACAGGTGAGATTGTTTTGAATTTTATTTGTTTACAGTGACATCCCACACCCTGCTGTTACCTGAGGAATAATGCACTTACAGAGCTAGGTTTTTATCTTTTCTTATGCTTCTACTAACGAGGCATTGAAAGAGGTTTCTAGGGAATAATTAGTTACAGAGATTGTTGTAATAGGTAGAATAGGAAGATGTACCATTAGATACCCTGTTTCTACTCTGAAGAAGGAGAAAAAAATTTTCCTCACCAATATTCTCAAATTTGTTATCTAGAGAAATTTCAGTTGTAATTTTATGACAGCCATTAGAAAAATGAGATTTTAAATGCTAAGACAGGTTGGTATAAGGTTATTCAGTAATGTTTATGGAGTGCTTAATGGACACTGGGGATACAGTAGGGTAAACAAAAGAGAAAAAAATTACTGCCTACCTAGAACAATTCAATTGGGGGTGAGGACCAACAGAAAATAAACAAAATTAGTAAATGAATAAGTGAAGTACAATTTTTTTCACTTGAGGGATGAATTGGATATGAGGCAGGGTTTAAAACCTCTCATTTTAAATAAGATTTAAAGAAAGCCTCACAGAGACCCTAACATTTGCGCAGAGGCTTGAAAAAGTGAGGGAAAAAACCAAGAGAATATCCAGAGACATTTGTAGGCAGGAGGAACAGCTAGTGCTAGGAACAAGAGGTGGTATATTTGGCATGTCAGGAGAAGCACAGGGAGGCCTATGTGCTGGAGTGTAAACTGGGGAGAATGGCCCCTTTCTGACACCCAGTTCTATTATCTCCATTTCTTCTTTGTGTAGCATCTGTACTTCATTGTACTCTTCTTTTTATTTAACTTTTCCCCACCTTTATTAAGATATGCTTGACATAGAATAGTGTGTGAGTTTATGGGGGTACAGTGTATTTGATACGCTTATGTATTGCAAAATGATTACAACTGTTGCATTAGCTAATACCTCCATCACTTACAGAATTCCCATTTTTGTTTTGTGGTGAGAACATTGAAGATCTACTCTCTATTAGCAACTTTAAGTATATAATACAGTATTGTTGACAATAATCACCATGATGTACATTAGACCCCATAAAGTTATTTATTTTATAACTGATAATTTGTATTTTTTTTACAAACATTTCGCCATACTCCACACACCCTGCAACCACAAATCTAGTCTGTTTCTATCAGTTCAACTTTTTAAAGATTCTACATATAAATGATATAATACAATACAATATTTGCCTTTGTTTGTCTTGTTTCACTTAGCATAATGCCCTCAAGTTCCAACTGTATTGTCACAAATGGCAGGATTTCCTTCTTTCTTATGGCTCATTAATATTCTTTTTTATCCATTCATCTGTAGCTGGACACTTAGATTGTTTCCATATCTTGGCTATTGTGAATAATGTTGCAATGAACATGGGGATGCAGGTGTCTCTTTAAGATAGTGATTTCACTTTCTTCAAATATATACTCAGAAGTAAGTTTGCTGGATCATATGGTAATTCTATTTTTAATTTTTTGAGGAACTTCCATATTGTTTTCCACAGTGGCAACACCAGTTTGCATTCCACAAACTGTCCCAGGGTTCCCTTCACATCCTAGCTACCACTTATTGCTTATGTTTTTGATAATAGCCAATCTAACAGGTGAGAGGTGATGTCTCTTGTGGTTTTGATTTGTATTTCCCTGATATTCATGTACCTGTTGACCATTTATATATCTTCTTTGGAAATATGTCTATAAAGATTCTTAACCCATTTTCTTTTTTTGGATTTATATGTTTTTTCATCATTTACTTTTATTTTTCAATTATGATTGACATACAATATTATATTGGTTTCAGGTATACAGTATAGTGTATGAGACATTTATATAACTTATAAAATCCTTGTTCTGATACATCTGGTTTCCGTCTGACACCGTATATAGTTATTAAAATGTTATTGACCAAGTGCTGTATGCTGCCCTTTACATCCCTGTGACTACTTTGTGGCTATGAATTTGTCCTTCTTGATTTCTTTCCCTTTTTCACTCACCCCTTCTACCCTTTCTCATCACCCCAACAAATCTAGTACCCATCTGGCGCCACCCATAGTTACTGTAATTTTATTGACATGTTATATCCTATATCCCCATAACTATTAATTTGTAACTACCAGACTGAATTTCCCAATCTCTCCCCCTTATTTCACGTCCTCCCCCAACCTTCCTCCCATCTGGCAACAAACCAAATGTTTCTATATCTATGAATCTGTTCCTGTTCCACTTGCTTTTTTCTTCTTTGGATGTCACCTATAAGGGAAGGCAATTTGCATCTTTCTTCCTCTGTTTGACACTACACTCAGTGCAATACAATTCATGTGTTTTGACTGGACCTTTTAATCAATTTAAATAAAAGGTAGCTGCTGATGTGTACCTATTGCCATTTTATTGTTCATAATTTTGCTTCCCACCCCCAACTTACAGCAGTCCCACTAACATTCCTTGTAATAATGGTTTGGTAGCTTTTTCTTGTCAGAGAAGCTCTTTATTTGTCCTTCAATTTTGAATGCTAGCCTTGCTGGGTAGAATAATCTTGGTTGTATGTCCTTGCTCTTCATTACATTGAATATGTTCTGCCACTCCATCTGGCCTACAAAGTGTCTGTTGAGAAATCAGCTGACAGTCTTATGGAATCTCCCTTATAAGTAACTAGTTGCTTTTCTCTTGCTGCTTTTAGTATTCTTTCTTTGTCTTTAAACTTTGCCATTTTAATTATAATGTGTTTTGGTGTGAGCCTATTTGGATTTATCTTGTTTGGGACTCTGTGCTTCCTGGTCTTATATGTCTGTTTCCTTTGCCAGGTTAGGGAAGTTTTCAGACATTATTTATTCAAATAGGTTTGGAATCCCTTGCTTTCTCTCTTCTTCTTCTGGTACTTCTATGATGTGAATGTTGTGCTTGATGTTGTCCCAGAGGCACCTTAAACTATTTTCATTTTTTAGATTCCTTTTTTTTGCTGTTCTGACTGGATGTTTTCTGCTACCTTGTCTCCCAATTTGCTGATTCAATTCTCTGCTTCATCTAATCTGCTGGTGATTCCTTCTATTGCATTTTGAATTTCAGTTATAGTTTTCTTCATTTCTGACTGATCCTTTTTTATGGTTTTTATGTTCTTCATACTTGCTATCTCTCTGTTGAAGTGTTCAGTAAGTTCCTTAAGCATCCTTATAACCATTATTTTGACCTCTGTATCTGATAGGTTGCTTGCCTCCATCTTGTTTAGTTCTTCTTTTGAAATTTTCTCCTGTTCTTTTATTTGAGACATATTTTTGTTTCCTCATTTTGGATATCTGTCTGTATTTGTTTCTATGTATTAGGTAGGGCTGCTATGTCTCCCAGTATTGCTGGATAGCCTTATGTAGTAGGGGCCCTGTGGAGCCCAGGCACTATCTCCCTGGTTACCTGTGCTGGGTGCTCCTGTAGATTCTGGTTTGATACCAGTGCTGTGCCTGGAGCTACTCAGCAAAAGTCTCAAAGCACACCAATACCCGTCGCTGCCAGCCTGGGGTCTGCAGACTTAAATAGTTTTCCAAGGAAGATTGTAATTTGGGTGGGGCTGGCTGCTCACTGTAGAAAGTGCCTTTGGGTTGGCAGAGTTGGGTGAGGTGGGGTCCCAGTGAGTCAGCGGCGTGGAGAGAGTAAAGCTCAACAGACCAATCAGGTTCAGATTTGGATGAGTGGAGCAGGCACAAAACAGGAATGATGGCGCCCACTAGCTAGCTGCTTGAGAGGAGGGTGCACCCAGGAAAAGTGGTGCATATCTGTCAGCCCTCACTCCAAAGCCACACACTTCAGTCTTTCCTCCGTAATCCCTCAATATCCTGAGTCACTGTCCTTCTGCTGGAGCCCAGGGTGAGTACCTGTGAGTGATTGAGTCTGCACTGGCACTTTAAGATGATGTCTGGGTTTTCCAGAGCCTTCTGTCTCAGCTGGACAGTCAAGAGTCCCCACTGCTTTTCACAGTCAGATGTTGTGGGGCTCCTCTTCCCAGTACCAGTACTTTGGGCTAGGGAGCCTGGTATGGGGCTAAAATCCCTGGCTTCTCTGGGGAAACCTCCGTGGCTGAGATATCCCTCCTGATTCTCTACTGTCTCTAGAGATTTGTTTCTTTTTGTGTCTGTGCCCCTCTTAACCAATCTTGCCGTGACCTCCTTGTTTTTGTATCCTTAGTTATAAAGCTTCTGTTAAGCTAGACTTTAGATGGTTCTCCATGTTGTTGTTTAATACTTTAGTTGTAATTTTAATATGTTCATGGAATGAAGCAGGCACAGTGTTTACCTACTCTGCCATCTTGGATCTCTCATCCTTTTTAAAGTGAATTATTGCTTTTGGTGCCTGTGCTTTTGTGTCAGGTCTGAAGAGCATTGACAAAAGTTTCCCCCTATATTTTCTTCTATTAGTTTTATGGTTTCAGGTTTTACATATAAGTCTTTAATTCATTTCAAGTTGATGTTTGTGTAAGGTGTAAAAACAGAGTCCAGTTCATTCTTTTACATGTAGATATCCAATTTTCCCAGCACCACCTATTGAGGAGAAAATCTTTTCCTCCTAAATATTCTTGGTGCTTTTGCTATAGTTGACCTTATATGGGTGGTTTTATTTCTGGGCTCTCTAGGTTGTTTCAGTGGTCTATGTGTCTGTTTTTATGCAATTCTATACTGTAGTTTTGTAATAATTTTTGAAATCGGAAAGTGTGATGCCTTCAGATTTGTTCTTCTTTCTCAAGACTGCTTTGGTTATTTGGAGTCTTTTGAAATTCCACACAAATTTTAGAATTGTTTTTTTCTATCTCTGAAAAATGCCATTGGAGTATTAATAAGGTTTGTATTGAATTTGTAAATCAGGTAAGGTATTATGGATATTTTAATCAATATTAATTCTTCCATTCCGTGAACATGGAATATCTTTCCATCTATTTGTGCCCTTTTCAGGTTCTTTCATTAATGTCTTACAGTTTTCAGTGTATAGATCTTTTACTTCCTCAGTTAAATTTATTCATATGTACTTTATTCTTTCTACACTTTTATAAATGGAACTGCCAATGTGGTGTATCACATTGGTTGATTTGTGTATGTTGAAGCATCCCTGCATTCCTAGAATGAACCCCACTTGATTAAGATATATTATCTTTTTGATGTGTTGTTGTATTTGATTTGTTCATATTTTAAGATTTTTGCATGTATGTACATAAGAGATATTGGCCTGTAATTTCTCTGTGTTTGTGTGTGTGTGTGTGTGTGTGTGTGTGTGTGTGTGTGTGGTCTTGCCTAGTTTTTGTATTAGGGTAATGTTGGTCTTGTAAAATGAGTTAAGAAGTATTCTTTTCTCTTTAAATTTTTTGAAAAACTTGAGAAGCCATTGGGTCCCAGACTTTTGTTTTTTGGAAGTTTTTTAAATTACTGTTTCAATTTTCTTACCCATCATCAGTCTATTTAGATTTTCCAGTTTTTCTTGGCTTAGTCTAAGAAGGTTATATATTTCAAAAAATTTTTCCATTCCATCTGAGTTATCAAATTTGGTGGCATATAGTCTTTTATACTATTCTTGTGTAGTCCTTTGTATTTCTTTGGTATCCATTGTAATATTTCCTTCTTTTCTCTTTTTCCTTAGTGAGTCTAACCAGAGGTTTGTCAATTTTATTAATCCTTTCAAAGAACCAACTCTTTGTTTCATTATTTTTCTATTGTCTTTCTGTTCTCTATTTCATTTATTTCTGTTCTAATTTTTATTATTTCCTTTCTTTTATTGACTTTGGGCTTTGTTTGTTGTTCTTGTTTTAGTTCTTTAAGGTAAAATGTTAAATTGCTTATTTGAAAAAATTTTTTTTGTTTCTTGAGGTAAGTCTGCAATACAGTATACTTCCCTCCAAGTACCTCTTTTGCTGCATCCCAAAATTTTGGTATGTCATATTTTCATTTTGATTTGTCTGTATGAATCTTCTGATCTCTTGTTTTATTTCTCCTTTGACCCAATAGTTGTTCAAGAGCATGTTGTTTAATCTCTACCTATTTGTGGTTTTTCCAGCTTTCTTCTTGTATTTATTTTTCAGTTTCATACTGTTATGATTGGAAAGTATATTTCATATGATTTCAGTCTTTTTAAATGTATTGAGAATAGCTCTGTGCCTCAATGTTTGGAATATCCTTTAGAATGTTTGGTGTGCATTTGAGAAGAATATATATTTTATTATTTGGAGATGGAAATTTCTATGAATATAAATCATGTCCATTTGGTCTAATGTGTAATTTAAGGCCAATATTTAATTATTATCTTTATGTTTGGATGATATATCCATTGCTGTCCCCTACTATACTTGTGCTTTTGTCAGTTTATTCCTTTAGATCTGTTAGTAATTGTTTTGTGTATTTTGCTGCTCCCAGGATAGTTGTATATACGTTGATAAATGTTGTGTCATCATAACCTAGAAGTATTATGATAAATTTCCCCCTTTATCATTATAAAATGTCCATTGTCTTTTGTTACCCTTTTTATCTTGAAGTGTATTTTGTCTGAATAAGTACAACTACACTTGCTTTTCTCTGGATGTCATATGCTTGCCATATCATTTTCTACCCTTTCACTTTGAGTCTATATTTGTCCTTGTAGCTAAGATGTGTGTCCTGAAGGCAACATATGATTTTTGTTTTGTTTTGTTTTTCATCCAATCTGCTTCTCTGTGCATTTTTATTGGGAGTTCAGTCCATTCATATGTAGGATGATTATTAATATGTGAGGATTTTCTATAGTCATTTTATGATTTATTTTCTGGTAACTATCTCTGAATGAGCATTGTTTCTCTTCCCTTTTGTTTGTTATTTTAGTTTGGTGGTAGTCACTAATTTTTTTCTGCTTTCCTCTTTTTTATGTTATGTGTCTTTGTTCTAGATATTTTTGTGTGTGTGGTTACCAGTATTTTTGTGTTAAAGAAAGTTTCAAATATATAGTAGTCATTTTTCTTGTGATTACATCTTACCTTCATTCAGTTGTGCAAGTTAAATCCTTTTCCTCCTCCTCTTTTCTGTTTTTTTGTCACAAAATATTACTTTTCATGCTGTGCATTCAATTCAAATTGCATAAGTTACAGTCTTTTTAAAATGCTTTTTCCTCCATAACTTTTATGTTCTAGTTATTTAATACTCTATTTTGTAACAAAGTTGTCATTGTACTGCTTCTGTTTGTCTTTGTCATTTTACTCAAAGATTTATGTACTTTTGTCTTTTTGTTTTAGATAGAAGAGCTCTTTCAAACATTTTTTATAATGCAGAACTTAGGGTAAATTCCCTCAGCTTTTCTTCATCTGGGAAAGACTTTATTTCTCTGGCATATCTAAAGACTTTACTGAATATATTATTTATCCTTGGTCGCTTCCCTCTTTCAATATCTTTATTCCATTCTCTTCTGGCTTTTAAGGTTTTTGATGAAAAATCTGCTGATAGGCTAATGGCCTTTCCTTTGTAGGTTATAGTCTTTTTTCCCTCAGAATGCCTTGAGGACTCTTTTTCTGTCATTAACTTAAAAACTTTTAAAAATTAAACTTATTAGG
The DNA here is from genome assembly GCA_004026885.1 of Lyroderma lyra. Lineage (NCBI taxonomy): Eukaryota > Metazoa > Chordata > Mammalia > Chiroptera > Megadermatidae > Lyroderma > Lyroderma lyra. The sequence goes on from PVJL010004847.1 coordinate 108,110, forward strand.
GTGACATTGGTTAGTAAAATTATGTAGGCTTCAAGTGTACAATGCTATAACACATCATCTTTATATTGCATTATGTGTTCATCACCTAGAGTTAGTTCTTTTTCCATCACCTCTTTGGTGAAGTTATTTGAACTACATTTATTTAGAACTATACTTTTGTTATTACTATAAATGGCATTTTTCTTCTATTATATTTTTCTGCATGATTATTACCTTTTGTATATTTACTTTGCATCTGGTCACCATTTTAAAGTTTTTATTGATTTTAATCACTATTTGAAATTATTTTTAAGAGAATTCACATAAAATATTTACTAGTCTTTGGTAAAAAGAAACAAGAAGAAAAATAAGTACTGAGGTGAGAGCAAATTTCTGAGTTTCAATTAAAAAGGTAATTTATGAGTATTGGTGTGCTATTTTTAATCCCTACCTTTTCCCTCTTTGAGAAGATTTGGAGGGTTAAATGCTTGCCTTCCCCTTCTTTCAATACTTCTTATGAGAGAATGTAGGTGACTCACTTTTTTCCTCTCCTATCAAGGGATATTGCTTAAAGCTCTGCAGGTTGTTCCTGGCATAAGGGACCTGTTCAATAAAAGAGGAAATTTTGGCTGTCACTGGCTTGTGCCCTGGGAACAGAGATGTAAACTTTGATGTGTGTTTGGGTCCCCCATGAGGAAGGGGTAAATAAGGGCACTTCTGATCAAGACTTGAAGCTGAAGGGCCGCTCTGTAATTTTTGTTATTTACACAAAGGGCTCATAGACTATCCTTGGCCTTGGACCCAAGCTTTAAACTTAAGTCATGCTGTTACACTACATAGAGCCTGACTTTCATCTTTTCTTGCATAGCTAAAATAAGATAAACTGGTGAGTTTGGTCTTTTTTCCTCCTAAGGAACTGAGCACAATTTTACTAGTAGATGAGATTGTGCCATCTCAGAGTAAGATTTATTTACTAAGATGCAATATAATGTTTCCAGGTCACTTTGCAAATTAACTGGAGAATAATATACCTCATTTCTGACATTGGCCATATGATCTCAGTTTTACAAACACACACACACACACACACACACACACACACACACAAACACACACACAACTTCTCTGCATGGTTAGAGTTCATTCTATTACATATTGAGAGTAAAGCCCTTTAAAAATCATAAAACGCTTAATATATGAATTATTGTTTCATTATGTTTTTTTCTAGGTAATCTTGTTTCTGGGTCTCACCTTTATTCTGTTTTAGTACATTCATTCTTTTACATTGAGTGTTCCTGGGTGGTGTTAAGACAAAGACGGACTACATCAAGTTACAAGGACCTAAAAACATTAAAGAAAAGTATTTTCACAAGATCCTGTTTCAGAATTAGGTTTGCTAAGAAGTTTTTGGAAAAGCCCACTTAAGGGAAGAAACTCAAACCCCTAAAGACCTACATATGGACAAAATTTCTCAATAAGAAAGGGAAAGATGTTCTGGCCCATCTTGTGAGTGATGAGAAGAGGATGAAGAAGGTAGAAAAAGGCAGTACTAGGTATGATATGAGAGGCTGATTGGGTGTCCAGCATATGGCCCTTCCTCTGACCCCACTATGAATCTAAGAGTCAAAGACAAATTAACCTAAATATGCAAAAGATAGAAACTCACCAGTGGACTTCTGGACTGCATTTAGGTCTCACCAACAAGTTCTACCAAACACTCAAAGAAGAATTAACGCCTATCCTCCTCAGACTCTTCCAAAAAATTGAAGAGGAAGCAATACTTCCTAACTCATTTTATGAGACCAACATTACCCTAATATCAAAGCATGGTAAAGACAACACAAAAAAAGAAAACTATAGACCAATATCTCTGATAAACTCAGATACAAAAATCCTGCACAGAATAATAGCAAATAGAATACAGCAATTCATCAGAAAGATTATACATCATGATGAAGTGGTATTCATCCCAGGAGCACAAGCATGGTTCAACATATGAAAATCAATCAATGTGATACATCACATAAACAAAAGAAAAAATAAATACTCTATGGTGATATCAATTGATGCAAAAAAAAACATTTGACAAAATACAACATCCATTTATGATCAAAACACTGAATAAAATAGGTATAGAAGGAAAGTATCTCAATATAATAAAGGCCACGTATGACAAACCCTCAGCTAATATCATATGAGTGGGGAAAAGCTGAAGCCTATTCCTCCAAAATCAGAAACAAGACAGGGATGCCTTGTCTTCCTTATATTCAATATAGTACTGGAAGTTCTAGCCACAACAATCAGGCAAGAGAAAGGAATAAAAGGTATCCAAATTGGGAAAGAAGAGGTCAAAGTGTCACTATTTGCAGATGACATGATTCTTTATATAGAAAATTCCAAAGATTCCATCAGGAAACTATTAGAAACAATAAGTGAATACAGTAAAATCACAGGAAACAAAATCAATGTACAAAATCAACAGCATTCTTATATACAAGCAATGAGTATTCAGAAAAAGAAATGAGGGAGTCAATTCCTTTTTCTATCACAACAAAAAGAATGAAATACCTGGGAATTAACTTAACAAAGAATGTGACAGACTTATACACGGAACACTATAAGACACTTTTGAAAGAAATCGAAGCAGACACAAAGAAATGGAAAGAGATTTCCTGTTCATGGATGGGAAAGCTTTACATTGTTAAAATGGCCATTTTGTCCAAAGTAATCTAAAGATTTAATGCAATGTCTATCAAAATTTCACAATTATACCTTCACAAAATAGATAAAAGAATTATCAGATTTATATGGAACCATAAAAGACCTCGAATTGCCAAAGCAATACTATATAAAATGAATGAGGCTGGAGGTATTACACTTCCTGACTTCAATTTATATTAAAAAGCACCTGATAGGGGTCTAATATCTAAAATATATAAAGTATTAATATGACTTAACAACAAAAAACCAAACAACCCAATCAAAAAGAGGGCAGAGGAACTAAACAGACACTTCTCCCATGAAGAAATACAAATGGCCAGCAGACATATGAAAAAATGCTCATCCTCATTAGCTATCAGGGAAATGCAAATCAAAACCACAATGAGATATCACCTCACACCTGTTAGAATGGCTATTATCAACAAGACGAGGAATAACAAGTGCTGGAGAGGATGTGGAGGAAAAGGAACTTTTGCACACTACTGGTGGGAGTGCAAACTGGTATAACCACTGTGGAAGACAGTGTGGAGTTTTCCCAGAAAATTGGGAATGGAGTTACCATATGACCCAGCAATCCCCCTTCTGGAGCTCTACCCCCAAAACTTGAAAACCTTAGTCTGCAAAGACTTATGCCCCCCAATGTCCATCACAGCACTGTTCACAGTGGCCAAAACATGGAAACAACCAAAATGCCCTGTGGCAGATGACTGGATAAAGAAGCTGTGGTACATATACACAATGGAATATTACTCAGCTATAAGAAAAGATAAAATACTGGCATTTACAACAAAATGGATGGACCTAGAGATCACCATGCTAAGTGAAATAAGCCAGAGAAAACTAAGAACTGTATGACTTCACTCATAAGTAGAATATAAAACTGAAAGCAACAAAGAAAAAACAAACAAACAAACAAAAAACCCATGGACACAATCAATAGTTTAATGTTATTTGGGGACAAGAGGGGAAGGGATGGGAGAAGGGGGAGAGGCTGGGAGAGGAGGGACAGGGAGCTAAACATATGGTGATGGAAAGACAACTCACACTGGGTGGTGAACTTATTATACAATGAGTTGACGGTACACTGTAGAATTGTACACCTGGAAGCTATGCAATTCTTGCTAACCAATGTCATCCCACTAAGTCCAACAATAAAAAATTTAAAAAGAGGAAAGGAAAATGGAATTGGTGTAAAAGTAATTGCTGTTTTGGACTCTGGATTTCAAATCATTGTAACTAGGCTCAAACACATCTTTATTAATTGAAATAGGAACGATTATAATCAACACAGTTTTGCCAATGAGAAATAAATTTGTTTATTCCTATAGCATAAAAATCTGTGTTGTGGGATTTGACAAACTCATGGAAAGCATTTTCTGCATCTTGCTGGTTGTGGAAGCATTTTCCCTACAAGAAGTGGTCGAGATGCTTGAAGAAGTGGTAGTCAGTTGGTGAGAAGTCAGGTGAATATGGCGAATGAGGCAAAACTTTGTAGCCCGATTTGTTCAACTTTTGAAGCGCTGATCGTACCACATGTGTTTGGGCATTGTAGAGAAGAATTGGGCTCTTTCTACCAACACTGGCTGCAAGCATTGTAGTTTTCAGTAATTCTCATTGATTTGCTGAGCATAATTCTCAGATGTAATGGTTTCACTGGGATTCAGAAAGATGTATTGGATTAGACTGGCAGCAGATCACTAAACAGTGACCATGACTTTTTTTGGTGCAAGTTTGGCTTTGGGAAATGTTTTAGAGCTTCTTCTTGGTCCAACCACTGAAGTGGTCGTCACCAATTGTATAAAATCCTCTTTTCATTGCACATCACAATCTGATCCAGAAATGGTTTGTTGTTGCACAGAAAAAGAGAAGACGACACTTCAAAATGACTATATTTTTGTTTCTGGTCTGCACATGAGGCTCCCACTTATTGAGCTTTTTCACCTTCCCAATTTGCTTCAAATGCTGAATAAGTGTAGAATGGTTGACATTGAGTTCTTCAGCAACTGCTAGTGTAGTTGTAAGAAGATCAACTTTGATGATTGCTTCATTGTCAACTTACGATGGCCAGGCACTATGCTCCTCATCTTCAAGGCTCTTGTCTCCTTTGCAAAACCTCTTGAACTACCACTGCACTGTATGTTTGTTAGCAGTTCCTGGGCCAAATGTGTTATTGATGTTGTGAGTTTTCTCTGCTGCTTTACAACCCATTTTGAACTCGAATAAAAAAATTGCTTAAATTTGCTTTTTGTCTAATATCACTTTCATAGTCTAAAATAAATATAAAATAAATAGCAAATAATAAGTCATTAGCAAAAAAAGTGGAAAATATGCATTAAAATAATGTATAACATAACCACATTTATTTAACAATGTATTCCAGTACCAAACAGCAAATTTCAACAATGCAAAAACTAATTATGTTTACATCAACCTAATAAGACTGAATAAAATAAAGTCACAATTTTATGAACCCCTGGTGGATTGTATGCTGTTGGTGGAGAAAACAGTACTGAGTTAAAGAAGCCATGTGTGATCTTTGTGTTAGGAGCTGGCCCACAGGACAACTTCATGAGGGGTCCTGGGTGATATAGAATAATGGTCAATAGTATTGGTGCCACAAAAAGGAAGCTGGGAGGTGAGAAACTGTGAGGAGGAAACAGGAGAAGCTACATACCCAGTAGTAGGCACCCATTCCAATGCAACATTGAATTTTCATTACAGTGGAAAGTGCAGGGGCCTGCAAGTAGCAAGGTACCTGTCAAAGGCCATGGTGGAGATGAAGAAGGTCTCAGTAGTACCCATGAAGAAAAAATAGAACTGGAGGGAGTAGCCAGAGAACGAGATGTTGTTGGTCTCAGAGGGAGAGTTGGTTAGTATATTGGGGACAACAGAAGTTACATACTAGACCTCCAGGAATAAAAATTTGGCCAAAATGATGTACATGGCTGTGTGGAGATGGTGGTCGTACCACACTGTACAGATAATGCAAAGGTCTCCAATTAGTGTCAGGACATAGATCACAGAGAAGAGGAAGATCTGAATCTTCCAAGGGAATCCACTCACAGGTCAGAGCAATTGTTACTTCCTGTGTTTTCCTTCTTTTTCTCCTAAAACTTCAATAACAAAACATTATCATGTTGCAGATGACTCTACAGAAGTTTTCTTATTAAAATGTTCTCTGACTTTCTCTGTAATTCAATTGGCAGCATAGTTTTAGATTACTTAGAGATTGTCAACATCCTTTCTTTCATTGTGATACTTAAGGACCTAAGGAACTTGGATGTGAGTGCTGATTACAGCCTTACCTTCGTGATTACTATGCCCATCACGGTCCATTGAACACCTGCCTTTGTTTAGTGTCCTCAGCACTCATAAAACAAGGTAGGTGCTCTCTGGCCATTCAGAGGCTTTGAACCTATTTCAGGAACCTCAACTTAGGCCCAATCTATATAAGGACATATGGAGGTTTAAACAATTGTGCAGTTCAAGTTCTGTGTACTTGTAAATAGAAGAAAATATTGCAAGAATGTGTAGCCACAAAACAAGAGTTTGTTTACAATTGTAATCTTTAATAATATCACATGCATAGTTTCAGTTGGTATTTATTTCCATGTAGTATTTGTAATGTTGTAAAAACTATTTCAATTTTTATATGCTTTGAAATTATTACCCACAGTAGCTACAGTGCTGGTTTTAAAAATCCGATGATTTCAACTACTTGCTCTCAATCTTTTAAACACACTTAAAATAAATCCCAAATTCCTTACCACAGCCTATAAAGCCAATGAGACCTTCCACTGTGATTTCATTTCCTACCACTCTTCCTTCCACTAATCCACTAACCAGTGCAGCTGGCTGACACTATATCAAGTGTGACCTATCAAGGCTTAGAATGCCCCTCATTAATATTTATATGCCTTAATGTACTTCATTTAGATTTCTGGTAAAAATCAGAGACTCAAAGAGAGGCTTTCCCTAATTTAGCCCATCTTTGCTACCTGTGTCCCAATACTGCTGTAGTTTTCTTCATGGCATATATCACTACATGGTATTCTGTTATATACTTCTTAATAGTACGTATTTTCTGTCTCAACCACCTGAAAATAAGAAAAGGACATTATTTTGCTCACTGGCATATTCCTTGAGTCTAAGACAGTGTCTGATATATTATAGGTGCTCATTAAATATTGTCTCAATCAGTGAACATGTCCTAATAGTAACCAATTAGGAAAACAACTGCTTGTAGTCAGGAAAAAAGGTTAAAAAAGAATGCAAAGACTGGAATATCCAGTGTGCTAATAACAAAAGCAAGGCAACAGAGTCTTTATTTGTTATGGGGATACATCCTCAGTCCAAGTAAATGAAAGGCTATCCATGACACGAGACTACTCAAGAGAATCCCATTGAAGCTACCTCTCTCTTTGAATGATTTCATTTTTCTTTATGTCCCCTTTGTGTGCTAAGCTTTGTGCGCTGTGTTTTTTTGTTATTGTTAAATTATAGTCATGCTCTATAGTCGTGTTGTGTGTGCATGTGTGGGTGTATATACGCACTTTTTTTTGCTGTCTTCCCTGTTTCTGAATCTAATTATTCATATTTTAACATATTTTTATTGATTGGCTTTTGTAATCTTTTCCTCTTACTTTTAAATCAGTGAACCATTTTAGATTTCTCCCTCTTAAAGAAAATGCACTTATGGTCCATAATGACATATAGCCAGTGTACTTTAATAGCAAAATGTTCTTATTGCCTAATATTTACTTCTGGTGCATATTCAGGGCCAAGAAATCTGTTACATGTGACTTGAATGAGTAATAAAGTATAGAATAAAGCTGTAATTTTACAATTTTTTTGTGGCCTATGTGCTTTTATGTTTTAGTTAATATCTCAATTTATGTAAAGCATTATTATTTTTATTAAATATATTTACTTATATATTTATAAATAAAATGTGTGTAACCTAACATTTATTTAGACCAGTAGTGGTTCTGTAAGCTATGTTATATAGTTGAGGATTTAACCAACTTTCGTTCTGAGGAAGCTATTCTAATTTACATTATTTTCAATCCTAGATTACCTTAACTTTTATTTATTTAGGAATTATTTTTAATTACAGTTAACATGCAATATTATGTTAGTGTGAGGTGTACAACATAGTGATTATACATTTATATACCTTACAAAGTGATTGTCCTGATAAGTCTAGTACTCATCTGGCACCATACATAGTTATTACAATATTGTAGACTGCATTTCCCATGCTGTCTTTTACAACCTCATGACACATTTTGCAATAGGCAATTTGTACTTCTTAAGCTTTTTCACCTTTCCCACCCTAATTTATATTTTATGTGGAGAAAATACAGTACTTTTAGAGGAAAGTGCAAAAGACATTACAAAAAAAGTTGAGCTGTGGTTTACCTGGTTTTCGTGTGAGAATTATAGAATTCAGTAGAGGGCAGATGTCCAAATTTAGATTTCTCTCTCCCAGAGTATGTAGTCAGTCTCAGTGTCCTAGTTCTCTCATTTCAGCAGGAAAAGTGTCCAGCAAAGCCTAATACAGTGGTGCTTCACATGCAGGTTTCTTAGAAGGCTTCCAAAAAGGGGGTGAGTGTTGGAAGGTAATAGCAAGTATAGCAATTATTTGAAACCTACTCAATGGCCATATTACTTAAACAGTTTGAAAAGGTGGTTACGTGCAGTTGTAAATGGACTGTGGTCTTTCCTGGTTTGGGAAAGACCGATTATACCCCTGCCTCCAAAGGATATGTAGTAAATACATTCTGAGCTGTAGTTCTTCTGTCCTCGACAATCCGTGTTGGAGGAGTGGTGATCCAGAGAGAGCACTGTGTGCACACACTCAGGACTTAGCACTGAGCTAGAGGCCCCTGTACACCTTTTAGTAAATGTGCCAAGGTTTGTATCTGACTCTCCTGGATTATTCAACTGTTCCCAATGCTCTCATCTAGGGATAATAATGAGAACATTTTGGCCAGATCTCAGAAAGTATTTGTTTAATTGTGTTATAAATTAGTGCAACCTCCAGGGGAAAAGGGAAAGAAAATAAGGCCTGGGTCTAAGCTGAAAAATAAATTGGGCTTAAGCCTTGGATCAGAATATTAATGCTAACCAGAAGCATTGGTATATATTTATAGTAATACAGTTATGTTTTCCCACCAAAGGAAATGATACTGATTTAGGAATGCAAATGTAAAGCTGAAGGGTTCTACAAACTCAAAGAATACAAAGATAGAGGTTAGTTATTGCAAAAAATTTACAAAACACTTTAAAGGCTTTTTCTGTCTATTCCAGTCTTTAGACAATTCTACATATACCAGCCCCAAGTACGCTGTGATAATGTTGAAGTTATAACAAATGTTCTATTAGTACTTGACTGAAAACTGTTGCTTCACTTGTCCTTTTACTCTCCCTTCAGCCAAAGAAAAGTACATTAAACCTTTAAATCAACATTATGATTGCCATAACGAGTAATGTGACTTCAGAATGTATATGAGTAAATGGAGGGAATGACCTAGTCCTGTTTGATTCTACAGAGATTAGATATAACAGTGAAAGGAACTGGGATATTTAAATGGTGAACAGGAGACTCTACTGGAACAAAGGAAGCGTGATGAACAAATGATCATTTAACAGAATAATTCAATTTGTTCCATTTAATCCCCAAAGTACAGAATTTAAAATAGTAGTTAAAAGTTATGGGGAGACACATTGTAATTCAATGTGGAGAATAACTTTGTAGCAGAGAAACCTATCCAGTGATGGAACAAGCTGCTTCAGAAGATTGCTTTATGTCAGGGATTTTGTCAGATACAGGCTGTGAAAATGATAGGGGGATTTAAGCATCAGAAGCAAATTTCTTTCAATCCCGAAATTCCATGATATATAATACATCTAAGATGCATCAAGAAAAAGAAGTAAACTATCCAGGTAACCTCAACAACATAAAAAGTATAATGGGAAATATTAAGGTTGATGAGAACTTCAGGCTCTTATCAATACTGACAAAATTGAATTGTATCTTCCTAGGCTCATTAGTTGACAGCAGACAAAGGGGAAAAAGGAATTCTGGGTTGTGACTTGGGCAGCAAAGTCCCAGAGCTATGTCATGAGACTACAAATAGTCCAATTCCATTAATTAAAGACTTTGGCATTTCTTCCTGAAAAAAAAATGTGTGTGACATTGCACTTGATCAAAGATCTGCAAGGGGGTTTGGGTGATTTCTGGGTTGAACAAGAAAATAAGATATGACCACGAGGTGGCAGTAGCACGCACAAGTTTTATTTGATGACATTGTGTTGACAGATTTGCGTGCTGGGGAAGATGTTTGTCACATTTTTGCCTATTTTAACTTTGTAGCAAGGTAAGTTGTAATTGGTTAGAGATAATAATATACCAGTTGTACCAGGGTGATAAATGAATCGCAGTGTGCTTAGATTCCCAACCTGTAATACAGGATTAAAATTGTTATCTCCCACATAATACTGTTATTGTGACAACCTCACAAGTTAGGAAGACTGAATTTTTGGACCTTTGGTGAATTGCAAACATGGTTCCAAGCTTGCTTCAGCACACTGACAAACACCTCTATTCTTGTCCCATTCTATTAGAATAAAGTAGATTTTTTACTGAACAAGTAAATACATTGCTTTCACCAGGCAGAATGAATTCATTATGAAAAATGCAGATGTGATTCTAGAAAACATTTTTGTGTATTCTTTTTTAAGGAATGCCTTGTGTTGAGAGACCTACCAGGTATCAGAACTGTTTTTTGAATGAATATCATGTTTCCAAGTGCTTTTAAATATGTTATTCCATAATATTTGTTTTTTTTTTGTGTGTGTATCAGGTTTAGTTCGGAAAGTGGGCTTGAACTGATCATTGCCTACAGATTTCTTTTTCTGAGTCTGTCCCCGCAGTGATGAGATAGCATCCATGCCCCTGCTGGGAGTTATTTCTGCATGGCTGAAACTCTCTTTCGCAGCCCCTAATCCTCTTTCTCTGGCTTAACTTTCCCTACCCTCTTATGGAATTACTCACAAAAGGCATCTCCTGCAACTCTTCCTTGGGACAAATTGTCTGCAGTCACCAGGCAATGCGGTGGTAACTGTGCAGCTGCTGCTGACCAACAGTTCCAGAAACAGCAGCAGAAGATGAACAGTCCCAGACTTGGCCACTCAGTGGTGGATAATGAGCCTTAATTCCAGATTGCCTCAGGGACTTCCCCAAACCCGGTAGGTGAGTACACAGAGGGTGGCCCTGTTGCTCCCCATGCTGGCAGCCGTAGCATCCATCCTATCCTGCCCAACCTCAGAATCCCTCTCAGACAGGCATAGCCTCAAACCCTGCCATCTGGAAGAGGCTCCACCAGGGCAGGAACTAGTTCTTCCAGCTCCCAGGCTTGGGTCCTGGCCATACTTGGATACAAAGACATCACAATGGACTTGATTTCTGGGGCACTGCCCACCCAATTTCCACCATCAAACATGATATCGTGTCTGGAGGTGGTGAAGCCAGGGCCATTTAGGACAGCCAAGCAATGCAAAGAAGGTCAGTAGGAACACCACAGTGAAGCTGGTTAGAAGGTCCTGAAACTCAGGATCATGTGGTCAGTGACCAGAAAGGAAGGAGGGCAATGTCACCTTGGTGTAATCAGAGGCATTGGCCTTGCAGATGAATTTCTCCAGCCCATACACAAAGATGTTCGGAGCCCGTGTTGCCCAGGGCCTCACCCAAGAGCTTTCATATTGGCAGATAAAGGTGATATCTGAGAAATAACATATTGAAGCATCTGGGGGATTAGTTCCTGGAAGCTGCTCTCCAGCCCCAGGGCCCTTTTGGTGTTGAGCAGCAGCAGCTGAAGGGCGCCCAAGCCCCTGCAGCTGTGGAGATGGGGAGTTTCCTGAGGGTTAGGTTGCCCAATGCCTGTACCTGCAACTCAGGCAGCTGCTTCATGAGCAACTCTAGTTTCACTGGTTTTGACTCACAAAGGAAATTTAAGTCCTCCAGCTTCAGCATTCACAGCAACCCAAATAGATGGAGATTTCTGTACCTTCATGATCAGACCAGAAATGTTCAAGTGCTCCAGGAGAGGAAGCTGTGGGAAGCTTCTCAAGGATTAGAGAAAACGTAGGGGCTGCAGCCTCACAGAGTAAGGGGATACAGGGAAGGGAAATAGACTGTGATATTGTCTGGTTACAGCAACATACAGGTAGTTTGTAAGGTAAGATTCTCCCCTGGGCATGCTGAACTCGATGGAAGTGGCAGTCCATAGCTTCAAGCTGAGCAGTTCTAGAAGCCAGGATGAACTTACAGCATCTTAGAAGAACCCAGCTGCAGGTGACTTAGTTTCTGGGGACTCTGGAGCTGTCTGCCTGTCATACACTCTAATGGGTGCCCAGGAGGCTCAATGACGCGAGGGCAGGAAGACAAAACTGGAAAAACATATGCAAAAGAATGAACCTGAGCTATGAACTCTCTCCATATACAAAAATTAACTCAAAATGGATTAAAGACCTTCATATCAGACCTGCAACAATAAACTGTATAGAAGAAGACATAGGTACTAAACTTATAGACCTAGGACTCAAGGAAGACTTCATGAACCTGACCTCAAAGGCAAGGGAAGT
>PVJL010004848.1:0-14199 GCA_004026885.1 Lyroderma lyra
CTCTCCCAGTTCTTACATTTTCACACCTTGCCTCCGCCAGCGATGCACGGCTCCACCAGGCGCTTCTCCCGTGGTCTTCCTCTCCGGGCGCTCCTGCCCAGGGCGAGCTGGCCACCCGGCCGCTGCCGCCGCAGAGCTCGCCGCGCGCTCGCCGGGACTGGAGCCGCGAGACGCCACCGTGCCACGGGGGCTCGCAGGCCTTTTTGTTACATTAGACATATCTGGATATACCAGGTTCTGTAGTAACATGGTATTGCACCTCCATCGTTCCTGACCTCACACACACAGATGCTTATATTGTGTACCCAGTGCACATCAAAATGCAAATGTTCAGATGTTCAGTTCAAACACCGTGCTGTTATTGAATCCTTAACAGCAGACAAAGTTCCTCCAACTGAAATTCACAGACGAATGCAAGCCGTGTATGGTGATCAGTGTGCTGCTGTGAGCACAGTAAGGCACTGGGTGAGGTGGTTCATCTGTGATGGAGAGATGAAGTCTGCAGTGAGGAAATGGTTTCAAAAACAAAACACTGATTTTTTTTTAAAGGATGGATTTCAAAAACTAGTGCAGCATTGGTGGAAGTGTATTGAATGAAGTGTGTGGTGATTTTGTAGAAATGTAATTATGCAACTTTGCAAATAAATGATATAGGTATATTTTTTTATTGCATTAAAATCTTTTCCCATTCATTTTTTATTTAAGTGGAGGCAAAATTTATCAGCCTGACCTGTAGATAGATAGACAGATGATAGATAGGTAGATAGGTAGGTAGGTAGGTAGGTAGCTAGATAGATAGCTAGATAGATAGAGGAGATTAAAAAGGAGTTTTATGAAAAGTAATCTCACAGAAAGATTTGATCATAAATTCCTAATTGAGCAGGTCATGGTGGGTATTCATGCCCTAGGCATATAACTTTTTAGTAAAAAGCTTAGCTTTGCCTTAAGCAAGCTCTGTCCATTGCTTCTGTGCATGTAGGTAACACACCTTAAAATGCCCCCTTTCAGACCCCTCTTTCCAAAGTGTGGAAGAGAGCATATAATCTTAATCATCCTGTAATCCGATCCCTGTCTTGCTTTCTCCCACCTTCATGGAATCTTCCTTATGCATAAAACAAACTGCAAACTGTTATTCTTTGAAGCATTTATCTCAGTCTGTTGAGGTCTGGCTTCCAGGTGTACCCTCTGTTTGACTCAAGTAAATTTTTATAAAAATTCTCTACAGATTTGGGAATTCTCATCTCAACAACAGATAGATGGATAGATGGTAGGTAGGTAGTTAGACAGATGATAGCCAGATAGCTAGCTAGATGGATGCATGACAGACCTATCAAGAGACATACATATGGGAGAGAGTCATTTGACTGTTGTCATTGAACAAAACAGGAATTAAAAGAGAAAGGGAAGAGAGCACAGGAAAAAACACCTCTGACTATCTGGATATAATGGGTGTTATTTTTATATGTGGGTAAACTTATTACCTCATTGCCAGCTAGTTAAGAGGTTTTTCTGGTCACTCTTTACTTGTGCAAACTGACTAGGAGGTATCAAAGTAAACAGTTTCGGTCATGTGGGGATGATCTGGAGAACCTTGAGAGTTTAAGTGATAAATGTGACAAGTGGCCTGTGTCCTTCTAGGAGCTCCTTGACCTTAGATAGGCCAGTGTGAGTTCTTTGAAATAGATGTATTTTCAACTGCTTTCTGGAATAACCAAAGTATGTGTGTGTACACGCATACACACACGCACACACACATGTTGCCCTATAAGAAATAGAAGAATAACTAAAGTAATATTCTGTATTACCTTTTTCTGGTTTTCAGGAAAGTTTACATTGGTGTTAATAAATCTCAATAGGCATAACAATACTCATAGGAAATCTGGCAAACATTGAGGATCAACCAAGAAATTCTGCTTCAGCATCAAGCACGATAACGAAACATTAATATGAAACAACAGTTTAAAACTTCATTGGATTTAACTAGTATTTTATATTTAAGTATATTCTGACTCTGAACATAATCAGTGGTTACATTAGTTACTGAACAGGGGAAGGAAGAACCCCAGCTGTGCCCTTCCATGGCCCATGATGGTGGCAATGTATCTTCAAGGCAGTTTCCCTGACTTGCAAAGGATTCAGCTTGTCTCCACACTGCCTCCCCATCCAGAAGGGTAGGGCTGTCTGCATATCAGCCTCCCCTTCGAGTCTCCCCCTGGCTTCCCCCCCTCCCTCTTGCCTGCCTGCCCAGTTTTGCATGCTATTCCCCTTTCTATTAGCGGAATGTTCCACCTTCCCCAGACTCTGCCTTCCTGAGGAGCTGGTGCTAACCCATCTTGCTAGACTGTCCTCAACATCCAGCAAAGCTACTTCTTTCCAAGTTTCTAGCCACTACATAGGAAGTCAGTTGTGCTAAACCACATTTATTAATTCATACATTCATTGATATGATTTAAAAAGGGCTGAATGGGAGTCCCTAATAGCTCCATGACTGTTACAAAAATTTCTTTATCATTCATGCCCATTTGATATTGACTTGAGAGTTTCTGAGTAAATACATATTTAATAAGAGGTTGGGGTAGACAATAAGCCCTAATCTGATCAAAAACTCCCATCTCTTGCCAAGCCTAGGCATATCTATATTTATACATTTTTTGCTTGTTTGTTTCTTCATACAGATTAGAGTTGCTTAATACAGACTGTAAGATTGGGACAAGTCAAAATTATCACAGGAGTGCCATATCTTGGCAGCTGCTGGAAGTCTGCTCAAGTGGGGTGTGGTTTATTTTAGGCTGCTTCTTTTTCCATTAAAAAATTATTTTGAAAATTAAGGCAATGAGCAGGAACTTCTGTTCTGGCCTTAATTCTAATCTGGGAGGAAGGACAATTTGGCAGAGTGGGAGTGATGGGAACTCACGGGAAATTCCTTATCCTGTCCAGGTGAATTGCAGACAAGGAAAAGAGGCTGGTGTTATTTGGCATGGGCCTTCAGTCTTAAAAAGACATATTCATAATTTCTAGAGAAAAGATAATCATGAATTCATGATGAAACTTTATAAAAGAAAGAAGGCTCATAAACATACACTTCTGATCATGTATTGTTAATCGAGGTCATTGTGGTAGTGGGTATTGGGGGGAGCTTCAGAGTATATTCAACCTCCCAGGATGTTGTAGAGACTTTGACTTTTATGTTGAGTGAGGTGGGACAATATCGAAAAGGGTTTTGAGTAGAGAATTGACTTAGAGTTGAAAATATTCATCCTGGCTGCTATGTTAACCTATCATAGGTTATTATTATCACCTCAGTAGTAAGGCAAGAAACTTTAAATAGGCATGTCCAACCTGCGCCCCAGGATGGCTATGAATGTAGTCCAACACTAGGTTTGTTGTGTTTTGTTTTGTTTTTTAGCTCATCAGCTATTGCTGGTAGTGTATTTTATGTGTGGCCCAAGACAATTTTTCTTCCAATGTGGCCCAGGGAAGCCAAAAGGTTGGACACCCCTGCTTTACACAATACACTCCCATTCACCACCCCATCTCTTGTGCTATAATGTCCTAGATTTTTTTTACTGAAAAATTCTTTATTTTGCCTTTATGTTTGAAAACTACTTTTGATGAGTACAGAATTCTAAGTTGTAAGTTACTTTCTTTCAGCACCTTAACGATGTCATTCCATTGTCCTGGCTGGCATAGTTTCTGGTAAGAAGTCCATGACTATTCTTTGTTTCCCTTTATGAACTATGTCCCTTTTTTTTCCTTCTGCTTCTGATTGCTCTTAAGTTTTCTCTTTATCACTGTTTTTAGGCATCTGACGTGTTATTGTGTGATTTTCTTTGTATTTGCTCTTCTTGCAGTTTATTGAGCTTATTAAGACTTATGGGTATATAGTTAAATTCAAATTTGGGAATTTGGGGGCCACTAAGCTTTGAAATATGTGTTTCTATCCTTCCTTTTCTCCTCTGGTATTCCAATTAAACGTATGCTAGACTGCTTGATATTGTCCCACGGCTTATTGGAGCCCTGGTCTTGTACTTCTAGTCTTTTGTCTCCCCATGCTTCATTTCAGATAGTTTCTAATGCTATGTTTTCAAGTTCACTAATCTTTTCTTCTGCAGGGTCTAATCTGTGAAAAATTTTCCATCCAGTGAATTTTTATTTTTTATTTTCACATATGTTTTTAATCTCTAGAGTTTCCTTTGCTTTTTTCTTATATTTTTCCCTTCTCTCCTCACAATTAATATTTTCCTTTAAACATTTAAACATTAATATAACAACTGTTATACTGTCCTTTTCTGCCAATTCTATCATTTCTGGATCTGTTTCTATTGTCGGTTTTTCTCCTAGTTATGGTCACATTTTTTTTTCTATTTCTTGGCATGTCTAGTTATTCTTAATTGGATGCTGGAAATTATAAATTTTATTTTGATAAGTATCTGGATTTTTAAAAAAATATAGTGCATTGTTCTTGTAGCAGGTTAAGTTACATTCAATTCCTTTTGAGGTTTTTAAAAACAGTTTTGATATGATGAATCTAAAGCTACCTTTGTTTTAGGGATAAAGTAGCACTAATTCTAATGTGTGGTTCTTTTGGGGGTTTCTATTGAACACCTGAATGATTAAAAACTCTACTCTGGCTAATGTGAATTGCATAATTCCTAGGAGTATGTGAGCTCTGAGAATCATTCAGCTCATTCTCTATTTGCCCTGCCTCATGGAGTTTCTCATCATACACATCATATTATTCTATAAAGACTCAAGGGGACACTCTTGCAAATTTTTGTAGCTTTTTCTCTCTTTAATTCTGCACATCTCCTCTCTTGATGCTGTCCCACAACTTCCAGCTGCCTGTACTCCAATTTCTGTCTCCTAAGCTCAGAGAATTCTGTTCTCTCTTTGGGATCCCCTACCTGCTCCATAGTCGAGAATGTCCCTTCAAAAAGAAAGTTGAAGTGGGTAGTTGAAGTATCATGGGGAAAAATATGCACAATTTTTTTATTGCATGGAATAAGAGGGAATAAACTACCCCATATACACACTATTTATTACTGAAATAAATACAATTCTTCCATTATCTTAAAATCAGTTTAAACAATCTAGGTAATGAGTGAAGTAAACACGTGGAAGAAAACTACTAAGGCAAACAGCTTTTCTTCCCTCAACCAGTCTAAAAGAAAACAAAACAAAACAAAAAACCCCTGGTATTTTAAGTTTCTCTCAGGCTCTTCACTCAGCTATATTAATTTAAAACTATTTTAGTGCACTGCAGTAGACAAGAGCAATAGACAACCCATGCAATATGATGGAAAGATGACTTGCCCAGGAGTAAAGAAACATGGATTCCAGTTTCATCTATAAATGAGGCAATGACCAGTGTTCTATACAATCCCTAGAACTGTTTTCAGGATCAAATGAGCTAGTGTACATGGAAGTGCTACATAGAATATAAAGGGTCAGATAGAAAGAGTATCATTATCAGAGTGATCAAGATTATATATGCTTGGGAGTAATTTAAGGCATCCATAGTGGATGCTTCCAATTAGGAGAGGTCAGTCAGATTACACATCATAAACATAGCAGAGGCCAGTGGGCTTGACCCCTCCAAAGAACATCTGGGCAGAGCAGTGGGGAAACACCCCAGGCTAGATTGCAGGAGCCCCTCCTTTGCCATGAGGTAGTTGCTCAGAAGCCCACCTTCAGGAAGCCCCTTATTGAGTGCTATCACTTCTGCATTATTTGGGGGCTACATGCTGTGGATTAACTATTGCTGAGGCTCAGCAGGACCTGGTTAGTGCTCATGGCCAGTGCTGGCTCCCTCCCAGAGCAGACTGGGCTTCAGGTCTCTCCCCATTGTCCCTCCCCAGCATTCCTGGGCTGCCCACCCAGCCAGTTGGCTTTCTTCTTCTGGACTCTGACAGTCAGAAATCCATTCTAATGAACTCCTACTGAATTATCAACCTAATTAAGGGTACCTGCTGGGAAGATCAGCTCCTCTGATCCAGGTTCCTGCTGTACCTGTCACAGTTAATTTGTTCCTGGATAACCAAGGGCTGACTGTGGTCTTGTTTTCACCAGGACATGTAGTTATCTGTAAATTGACTTCCATTTGGTCACTTGGAAATTAGGGGTAGCTTATGCTATAAGGTAGGGCAGGGCATACTCCCCAAACCTTGCTACTCAGCATATACCACACATATAGTAATACTATACTGTGCCAGGGAGTAAGAGAGTGTCTTAACTGCCCATGCCCACCATCTTTAGCACAGGAGCGGGGAAATGCCCAGGTCAGCTGCACTTGTCTTCTCCAGTGAGTGGGGAATGCTGCAACTGCCTGTGCTCTCTGGCTTCAGTGAGGAAACAGGACAGGGCCATGACCACTTGTCTCTGCCTGTCCCAGCAGGGCAGCAGGAGGATGCCACATCCAAGCTCGCCTATCTGTGCTAGCAGGGGGAGAATGCAAAAAATGGCATCTGCCAGCATCTCTGACTCCAGAAGAGTTTCAGCTGTCCCCTGCCCCTCCAGCAGATGCTCTAAGATTAGCAAATGAATCTCCTTCACATACACTCTAGGTGATTTTCAAACTTCAGCTTTTGTGTTGGACCCTGAGGTGAGTGACTGCAATAAGTCCTTTCAAAGGAGAATCTCTGTTCACTATAGCCCTTTGGACCCCTTAGCTGTCAGTCCCAGAGGTTATGGAGGCTCATCTCTGTGGTGGAGATTCCAAGTGTTTGGGTGCCTTACATCAGGCACCCCAACTGGATTGATGAGATCCCTCTGTAGTGGGTGTCACCCCACCCAGGGTGAGTTTTTTTTGGTACGAGCATGTCTCTCTGCCTCTTATACTCCTTGCCACATAGTCCTTTTGTCATGAAGGAGCAGGTCATCTAATTTTCAGATCCTTTTTCAGAGGGAACTGACTGACCCATAAGTAGCTACAGATTAGGGTGTCCATGGGAGGAGGTGAGTTCTGGGTCTCCTATGCTGCCATCTTGGACTGCTTTCCCAAATGGTTTTCTGAAATCAGGCACAGCCTTTACAGGATTCACCGGGTGTAAAAATAGGTGCAGGAAACATTCCAACCATCTGTGACACAATGAGTGGGAGATGGTACGGATTTGTGTAGAAGGTGACCAGCAGGCCTTCCACATGTTAGGCACTTGTTGCCAGAAGCAAAAACAAGCCATCTTTAGTGTTAATGGAGTTATTGGCTGCGCGGTAATGAGACTATTGATCAGACAAAAGCTCTGTGGCCTTTTCCCCACTAGGAACTCCCTGCACCAGAGCATATACGGCATTACAATGGAAATTTCTCTGGACAAATACTTACCACAATGTCCTGGTAAATCTTCTTTACAAAGCAGTTCTTAAACATATAATTTAGCTACATATACTGCCTAGCTATTGGTTTTCATTCTCCAGAATAATCTGGTGAAAAAGCAAGCAATAAGCTAAAATAAAATTAAAGACATTAAACAAATCTACCCGTTCTGCATTGTCTGCATTCACAGCTCTTTCTGGACCTCCTACCTACATCTCGGCCCCCTTACTACATGCCTTCCTACTCTTTACTCCTGGCATAAAAGGAGTACCTTTAATGTACCTCACCAGGTAACTGCACTCACACGTGGGTTCCCACCTACAGTTTTTAAAGCCATCTTCCATTAATACTGGGAAGGAAGAAGCAAGAGTCAATGTATAGAGCACAATGCTTTTAAGGAAGGAAAATCCCACTGTGTCACATAAAAATAAAGCATGCATTTTATACCTGTTGGTCAAGAATGGAAACTGTAGGCTTATTGAAATTAACCTAAATTACACATAGGTATAGATATACAAATATGTGTGTATAAGTGTACAGATACACACACACACACACACACACACACACGCACACACTCATCTATCTGGAAAGTACCCAGCCATGTAATATGAAAAATAGAAGCATTTATGGCTGGATTTTTTCCGGAGAGCCCTCATATATCTGTATATCATGTATGTAGATACCATTTAGAGGGTGGCCCAACAGTAGGTATACAGTATAGAATCCACTTTGTTGTGTGTCAGTGTGTGTGTGTGTTCCCAAATAATCTGTTGTGATTACTTTCATTGATTCAACTGTATCCTTACTTTTGAGCCACGCTGTATATCTGAATATGCACACAAAAAAACTTTTTCTTAGAGAGAAAGGGAAGAAATAATAAATGAATAAAAAATGGCAGAAAATAGTATGGAACTTATGGAACCCATAAATCTATAGATTTAGGAATCACAATGAATCCTAAGCATAATTAATAAAAATAAATTCATGTCTAAACTGATTGGAATAAAACTAATTGTAATAAGTTTTATTGCATATCTTGATTTTAGTATGTTTTCTGGGTTCTTATTAAACAGGAAAACTTTTCTGTAGGACAAATTGAAGTTCGAACCGTTGCTGAATAGAAAAATTACTCATGAAAGCTACGTGCCTGGGTTTCGTCAATGCCAGTAAGTGTGCAATTCTGGGGAAAGATTTCTTTTTCTAAAACCCACCAGAAGTCCCAAGAAGTGTGCGTTCAGGCCAAGGAAGCTGAGACCTGCATGGTGGACAGTTGCTTTCCTCACTGCAGGTGAAGACAGCCCTTCATAAACAGAACAGCTGCTCTGGGACCATGGTAGGTCCTCATTCTTTTCAGAACAAGTATCTTGACTTATTCTAACTATCACTGGGGCACGTTCCAGCATGAGTAAAAATCATGGTGAAATTATACAAGGGCCAAAGCAAGGGGTCACAGACTTAAAAGTGACCACTAGCATCAGCAACATAAAAACCCTTCAGGCTTTTGCAGCCTTTTACTAAGAATTATCTTCTGGCATGGGAATCTTTCCACTGTTTGTTTTTAGAGATTATGATTTAATAAAATCAACAAATATCCTATTTCCACAGCTCTGAGGTTTTTGGCAGTCTCTCTGTAGACTTAGTTTGATTTCCTAATCTGTACCTGCTCTTCAGCTGAGAACACATGACCATGTTTGTTCTGGGCCTAACGTCAATACAGTAGTGTTTTGTATGTCACCTTGTATCTTTTAAAAAATTATTTATTATCTTTCAATTGCAGTTGACATTCAATATTATTTTATAATAGTTTCAGGTGTACTGCATAGTGTTTAGACATTTATATGATTTACGAAGTGATTCCCCAACTAGTCAACTTATTATTGACTGTATTCCCTATGCTTTACTTTACATCCCTGTGACTATTTTGTGACTACCAATTTGCACTTCTTAATCCCTTCACTTTTCACCTTGCCCCCCAACCTCCCCCCACCCCCATGGCAACTAGGAATGCCTTAGTGAGCTTCCGTGCTCTCATAAAGGGAAACTGGGCTTGGTGGGCACTAGAACAGGGCTCAAGGCTGGCAGAAAACCTGCTATAACAGGGCAGCTTGTGAGTAAGGGGTGGCTCAAGAGCCCCTTTAACTTGTGCAGCTCCTGTTCTTTGATGTCCCCAACTGTAAAATGGATACTATCATTCCACCATTCTATCCGTCTTCTTAAACTTGGAAGATTATATAATCCTATACAGGTCAGCGGTCCTTGACACTTTCCTCCTCAAGAACCAGTTTTGATTTACTCAAAATTTTATGTGTTTCCACATTTGGCTATTTTTAAGATCAGTTGAGAGATACTATAATAGGAATGTCAAAATTGTAACACATCAGATTAACCACAAGGTTCACACAAATATTCTGGGGGAGAAAGAAAGGGGTTGTCACTTCCTTCTGCTTTCCAGAGCAGATGTCCTGAGGTCTCCCAGCTCTCCTGGCCTGGACAGGGTGACCATACCTTTCTGTGGAGTGCTCTCTGGCCCAGAAGTCTACAGCTCTTTGTCATAATTATTTACTATCTGAGTGACCAACTGAAGACTAGAGAATACATGGCTGCTTTTATTAGTATCCTTCAAGCTTCTAGATAATTTTTACAGTGTAATTGCTTATGGCTAATTCTTTAGCTTTACTCTCTATGTAACATGAAGGTTGGTTCTAGTTTTTTAGAACTTTAGGAATTTCTTTAAGGTCATAACATTAGTTTCTTTTCCTTAAACATTATCAATCTATGACCAGCAATTCCATGCTTAGGTCTCTACCCCAAGAGAAAACATGTATCTACACAAAAACTTGGCTGTAAATGTTCATATAAGCATGATTTATAAGAGTCCAACACTTTAAACAATCCAAATATCAATGGATGGTAAATAGATAAATAAAATGTGGTATTTCCACAGGATGGAATAGCCACTGAGCAGTAAAAAGGAACTAAATATTGATACATGGAAAAATACGAATGGACCTAAATCACTATGCTAAGGGAAGAAAGTCATACTCAACAGTTTACATACTGTATGATTCCATTTCTGTGAAATATCTGTTAAAGGCAAAACTGTGGAGACAAAAAGATCAGTGGTTGCTGGGGGCTGAGATGGGCACAGGGATTAACCTTGAATCGTCACATAAAAAATTTTTTGGTTGCTGGATCTGTACTAAAACTAGATTGTGGTTAATAGTTGTATAGCTCGTATAAATTTGCTAAAAATCATCAAAGTGTAGACCTAAAATAGGTACTATTTATGGCTTGTAAACTATATCCCAATTAAGCTGAAAAGCACACAAAACCCCCAAATTAAAAACAAAACAAAACAAAACTATCACCTATGGCTTCATAAAGATTGAGTACTTTAAAAAGACTCTTATTTTCATCATTCAACTTCATGGTTACTGAATTTATTGATTGACTTTAGGAATTTATTCTGGGCATGCTAATTTAAATCAATCGTGTCAAAACTTGGGTGGCAAAAGAATACCATTGTTCAGCAGGTATCAGACAGGCTTCTGCCTAAGGGAGAGGGAGTAGCAGAGAGTGGCAGGTGCTACAAAGTTCCATAAAAAGCATCAAGGCCTAGTGCAAGAAGGCCAGGGTCCAGGAAAGGTGGCTAATGCTGGTTCAGCATTGCTACCCATAACCCAGGTGTGGGGGCTGAGAACAAATCTTTAGGTCTGGGGTCTGAATAATGCATGGCCCAGATCCAGATCAGTGTCTGAGCAACAAGATGTCAGGGGCTCAGCCATGGAATTGCATGAGGCCTGGTTGGAACAGGAAGAGGAAAATTCTACGCTTATGTTGACTTTGTATCCCAATGTCAGCATGAGAGCTTGTTATTCAGGTATGAGCATATTTACTCAAGTAGGGATATGGGTCATAATGATGAATTTAGCAAATATAGCTCTTGTATTGATACAGAACCAAAAGGTCTATGAGCCAAATACTTCAAATCCCCCATAGGAGGGACATAGAAGGAAGGCAAAATAATATTCTTTCCTTAGCACCGGGGTTTTCAGTCTTTCTTGAAGACCTACCTCAAAGCAGTGTTTATTAGGAGGCATTATCACCCAATCACAAAGCACTGCTCTGACCTCTGAGGCAGCCAAAGGACACTCCGCTGGTTCAAGACAAGTTTCTCTTGTTATCTCCAAAGCACTGGGACCTGTTAATAGTTGAGCTGCCAAGTGTTCACAGATAATTTTGCTAACATGTACAGAAAAGTTCTAAAGTATATCTCACACTTAAGTTAATTTAAGAGATGGAAGTGAAAATTGTTATTGTTCTTTCATACATGGCATTTTCCTAAGGAAATTGATAGCCAATAAGGGCACACATTTAGAAATCAACAGGAGTGTGTTTGTGTGTGTGCATGTTCTTTTATTTAGCATCCCCAGCCTCAAGCTATGGAATGCATTGGGCAGGAAGCAGAAAAGCTGCCTATGAATCTTTGGGATGGGGTAGGGTGGAAGCAGCTTCCATTCCTAACTTCCTCCCCTGCTGAATGCTAGCAGCTGGGGAGGAGTGGGGTTCAATGGCTGCTGCAGCCCTGTGGGTGGGGGGGTGCAGCAGATAGGAAATGAAGGAGGTCAATGAGCTTTTCTGTAAAAAAACACTGTGCTCGATGACTACACCAAGTGGATTAAACATTTATGGAGCACCTACTGTGTTCAGTCTCCAGAGCTTCAGTAACAAAGTGGAAAAAGTCCATGACCTTGAGGGTCACACAGTCCTGGGTGAGAGAAAGGGCAGTGCGTAATTTGGGGTCAAGGGGAGCAGGAAATGTGAGGAGATATATCCACTTACAAAAGTCTTCCCAATAATGGATAGCTGACCTGTGGCTTCCTTGCAGGGTGAACAGGAGTTAGGCTTATCTGATCCAATGTCCTGTTGGCAATCGTAGCAAGCTCGCAGAGACTTACAAGAGAATGACCTAGTTTCTCCTCCTTGATATACATGTTACAGGTGAGGGGAGGCTCTGCTCTTCCTAGAAACCATACTTGGCTCTGTAATTCATTGATGTCATATGCTGTGGGAAGAGGACAAGTGGACCGAAGTTAAGAATGAGAGTTGTCTTGGTTCTGTTACTCACTAATTGTATGATCTATTTAAAGAAGGTTGGTTACACACATGTAACTGGGTCTTGTTTTTTATCCACTCTGGCAATCTGTCCTTTAATTAGTATATTTTGACCATTCACATTTAAAGTTATTACTGATATAATCTGATTACTCTCCCATTTATAATTTTTTCTATTCAATTTTTTTTTTGCTTTCTCTGGTTTTGAACATTTTATGAGTTCATGTTATCTCTTCTTAGAATATTAATTACATTTCCTTTTTATATTATTTAGTGGTTGCACTCAAGTTTGCATAGACATGTACAACTTAGATCTCAGTCTACCTTCAAATAACATCATGTTGTTTCATGAGTAGTGCCCAGTCTACTCAGAAGCCCATTAAAGGCACTGTTACATCGTTGTGGATCTCTAGCATTCCCTTTTGATTTTTCTTAGTTTTCATCTCTCTGTTTACATTATCTATATGTTCTTCCATTAGACCTTCAAACTATTCATCAATTATTTTGAATTCCTTGATATAATAACATTTATGTCATAAGTCTGGTTCTGATGCTCTTCAGATTTTTTCCTTGACTTTTTAGCACACCTTGCAATTTTTTGTTAAAACAGAGACACACATCAAGTAACAGGAACTCAGGTGAAAGGCCTTTAATGTTAAGACATGCATTAATCTGATAGGAGGAGTTGAGCTGTTTGATGTTTGCTGTAACTGCAGGTGCCAGAGGCTTCAGGTTCAAATGTCCCTGTTACTATCTCCTCTACCACCTTTGGGTTTCCCTAAGAGCTCCTCCTTAAACAGTCTGCACTCACTGTTAACAGCTGATTCCTACTGAGGTGGTGGCAAAGTGTGGGGGAGGAGAAGTATTCTATAATTTTAATGATTAAATCTCTTGTCTTTTACTGGCCTATGACTTTCACAGGAGATTCTTAGCATTTTTTTCACCACTGCAAGTGAGACTGGAAGGTTTGAGAGGGCTGGAAACGGGTAAGTGTCCTTCTTCCATGTGGGATAAGGCTCTGGCAAAGCCTTCTCCCCTAGAGTGTAGCCTTTTTCATGCAGAATGCTCTGGGCATATCTCAGAAGGATTGCCTTTTCCCTGTGTGCCAGAGCCAGCAGGAAACTTTTCCTCACTTTTCCCCGTAAGAAACAGGTGCTCCTGGAGGTAGAATCCATGAAAATCCCGAGAACACCTAAGAATGGCCTCTAGGAGTTTCATTCTAACGCTAGCCCACACTCAGCCTCCTGTAATTGGTCAGAATTTCCATGTAAGTGATCCTACCAGTTTATGGCTCCAGCAGCTTCTGCTCTAGGTGAGCTGGTCTCAGCTGTGAATCTCCGCATTCACCTCTCCAGATTTCAAGCTACCAGTTTGCCTTGTAACCTCGATTCTCTGATGAGTATGAGAAAAGGCAGTTTTGGTTTTGTGAACGTTTTTCTTGTTGTAAGGAGAGGAATGGCAATTTCCAAGCTCTTTACACACTGGACCTAAAACCAGAAGTATACTTATATAGTCTTAAGCAAGTTAACTTTTCTGAATCCATTTCTCCCTTTATGATGTGGAGATAATAAACCTGTAATGCCTACTTCCTATCTTTACATTAAAATGCTTTATAAATAGTAAAACACTAAGAGGTTATTATCTATTTGTCAAAGTCCATTACAAATTTGTGGAATTGTCACCAGGAAATGTCTATTAAGCCAGGACTATTTCTCAGCTCCCTTTGAAATTCCTGTGCCAAAAGAAATGTAGAAGACATGTGTCCCAGT